>JACXGI010002132.1:0-23592 GCA_016801175.1 Esox masquinongy
ACATCAGTGTTCAACTGGTTCTTATGAATGTCTATTCATATGATGGTTTGTGTGTGTCATTTGAAAACAAAATACCATTTTGAGAAGAAATAACATTGTTTTGAATGTAAAGTTTCATTTTGCAGGAAAATTGAGGGGTTTTGCCCATTGTGTGTGTGTTTTTTGATTTGTGTGTAGAGTTCTGAGAATATGAGGCATTTTTTCAGAAAATGTGTGTAAACAATCGAGAAAAACTGTAACTGTGTATTCAACACACACGATTGCATGCGTAAGATGTTCACACAAAGGCAAAGGGGAACAAATGACTTCCTCCTAGCCCGATGTCTGTGCAAGGGGATATTACTTTTTCGGCGAAGCGATGAGAGAGAACCAGGCTTACCTATCCTGTACCGCTGCAAACCCTCACCCTGGCTCAGGACCGCCCACGAACATTTCGTCCCCACCAGTCCTTGCTGTTGTCCACCCTCTCACTCCCTTTCATTCTCTCTCACTCCCTTTCACTCCCTCTCACTCCCTCTCCTGCAATCAAAACAACACATGGCTTGTTAACACACTCAAGACGTGTGGTGTGTGTGTGTGTGTGTGTGTGTGTTTGTGCGTGTGTGTGTGTTGGTGCTGACAAGGTGGTGGAGGAGTAGATGATTCAGATGAAAGCTCCTGTCTGCATCCTGAACGGCACTCTATTCATCACCCAGGGCACTTCTTTCACACCCTACTCTCTGTAGTGAAGCAGGACTCACCTAGGGCTCTGGGCCAAGGTAGTTCACTTCACATGGAATTGCTGTTTTGAGTTCATCATCGGGCTGTGTTCAACTGTGCCTGGTTTTCAATCAATTTTCCACAATGGACACACTATTTGACAACAAAAGCAAATCAATGAACTGTATATTCTCTATTCTCCAATCCGATGTGATGTTCTGCCTCACCATCCCAATGTGAAACGAACAATACCACCCGGCTGTGGTTTACAGTCTCAGCGCTAGCAGGCAAATGTCACCCTTCACTCTATAGCCTAGCACTGTTGGGCCAGTACGCTATTATCCCTGGTCAAAAGTAGTGTACTACATAGGGTACATGGTTCCATTTGGGAGTATACTTTTTAACAGGCTCTCAACAGAGGACAGGACCGCACTGCCTACCTTCTCATTATCATTTCATAGGTTGGCAGAGTGCCGTGCTTAGCAGTGAGGAGAGACACTGGAGAGAGAGGAGAGGAGTGCCTCTGGAACTCTGAGTGAATTTACTAACCCTGAACAGAAAGATTTCCTCTGTCATTTTTAGCATCCTGAGTTGATTTAAGGTCAGCTGCAGAGAGGAGAGAGAGAGAGAGAGAGAGAGAGAGAGGAGTGAGTGAGTGAAAAGAGGGAATGAAAGAAAAGGAGAGAACGAAGAGGAGAAGGATAAAGAGAAGTGAGAGAGAAAGAAGGGGGTAGGAGGAATACAGCTGTGTTGCTAGGATATTTTGACAGTTTAAGTCCAGTTTTTCACATAAACACGCCTGCAATATTTTACGGCTAAGTCTCTCACAGGCTCCAGTTCAATGAGAGTAATTCGTATTGAAAGAACGGTTCAAACTGCAAGAAAAAAAAAACTGTGTTCATCGTAATTGAAAGGAGATGCATACAAAGCAGAAGAAGATATTGGATTCTTTTTTTCAATTTACAAAGGATGAAGGGTTGAGTGTCTGGCACACTTGTAATCCCAGTGGGTTGGCTGGAAAATGAAGAGACAAGAGACTTCTATTGAGTTTCGGTTATACATATATTTTCAAGATGGGTTGTTTCCATTTTCTTTCCTTTCCTGGCTGTAACAGGATTGCATCGGCACAGCCGGAGATGTAAATTACATTGGCACAGCCGGGGATTCAAACCAAAGGTACCAAACCGTTGGGTAAATAAAACTACCAGGTCATGGCCGGGGTTATAACAACTCAAAGCAAAATCTTGTTAACATGGGTGGGACATACATCACTACCACCATCTCTAGGACAGCCTAACCTTACACTCCAATGTTCTGTTCGTGGTGTCCGTGGTGTCTCACAGTCTGCTCCACCTTCAGTGAAGGCTGGAAGAGCCACACCTAAATAGGCCCATCTGTGGCACTCGGCATACCTAAAGAGAGGCAGTTGACCCACAGAGAGGCCACTAACTCCTGGAGAGGCCATTAACCCACGGAGAGGCCTCTAACCCACGGAGAGGCCACTAACCCACAGAGAGGCCTCTAACCCAGGGAGAAGCCGCTAACCCTCGGAGAGGCCACCAACCCACGGAGAGGCCTCTAACCCTCGGAGAGGCCACTAACCCATGGAGAGGCCACTAACCCAGGGAGAAGCCACAAACCCTCGGAGAGGCCGTAAACCCACGGAGAGACCGTTAAACCACGGAGAGGCCGTTAAACCACGGAGAGGACGTTAACCCACGGAGAGGACGTTAACCCACGGAGAGGACGTTAACCCATAGAGAGGCCGCGGTTGAGCCCGCTTCCTCTGGCTGGTCACTGATTCTACACCAAAAAACGTAAACGTTTGATTTGAATAATAGATAACAACGAGAAAGTAATGTCCAGTTTATTTCCTCCCAGACAATCAAGTCCCTTACCGTTACTTTTCCTGTTCCTTACGTGCGGTACTCTATTAAATCATTTACCAGATGCTCTGATCCAAGAAATTTTGTTATCCCTACAGAAATGATACATAAAAAAACACTATTCTCCACTTATGTATGGATTGGAAAGTGGGAATATTGTTTTAGCAGCAAACTGTTTTAACCATATTGGCCATTATAAGCCATGATAATTCTCCCCTTGCTTAATGTCTGTCTGGAAAATAAAGGGGGTGTTGAATGTCCCAGGATGACTTAACGTAATAAACTTCTTCATATGCCTGTGTTGTAATAGGTGATGGAAAGCAGCAACAACAGAACCCGCTCGTAAATGTCCTGTGTTTTCAGTCACAGTAAATAAAGTTTACTGGAATTGTGTCTGAAACTGACGTTTGTGCTGACGTCAAAACAAAAGCAACTGTACAAAATTAACAACGAATTAAGTCATTGTGAACCCAACACCAGGCCAAGTCAATTGCCCGCTGGGATAAATTGAGGGACCTGGTTGGAACTAGCAGCTTGAAAATCCCCGATATCAATGCTTATCAACAGATGTAGTCGTTATCTCTCGGCTGTCTGAAGCGATGTACCGAGCTAGCGATGACGCACTGACGTTAGCAATCCGCTGCTCATGAGCCTCATTGGTTTAAAGCTGAAGAGCTTTCGACCAAAGCAGAGCAGGATGCGTGACTGCTTTTGGCCGTTGTCAGTCATCTGTCTGGCTGCCAGCATAGTGACAGGCAGCCTAGTCTGATAGCAGCTTGCCTCCCATTGTATTGCCTCATATGGTCTGACCAGTGCAGGCTCACTGAGGTAGCAGCGTCCTATTATGGACTTATATATGTATGGTGTTTATAAAGACACTTATCCCTCTTCTCAATCTTCATTTTTTAAGAATATAACTTCTAAATCCACAAGGGTTTTAACTATTGTAACAAGTCAGAGCCCAAATATCTGCTTGCATCTGTTTGTAAACAAAGTGTTCGTAAATCAAAGACCATTTAGCTTCAAAACATGGTTCAAGTTAATATTGTTGATCACAATGTATCCATAAATGAATTTTAAAATGGTTTAATCTCTCCTGGCTTATACCTTGTTTTTTTATAGAACAGGGACTGGGAGGATGCTTTGTCATGTTTTGACTGTTGGTTCAGGCTTTAAGGCTCATCCAGCCAGGCAGGGATGAGGTGAGAAAGAAGGGATGAGTTTTTTTAAGGCTGATTAAGTCAGACAGGCAGAGGTGTGGAAACAAAAGTTGTTTTCGTTTCGGCTGTTGTGAAACCTGCAGGGCAACTTATTTAAATATGCGTCAGTTTTAAATAAGTGTCAGTTTGGGGCCGACTAGCTGACCTCTGCAGAATACCATGCTCTCTGTGGTTTACAATGTCACTCAGCACACACACACATACACACACACCTACACACACGTTTACCTAGCAATTTAAATTGATATACCAACGTTGATTTTCTCTAGAATATCATACTTTAACTAAACCTGAACCTAACCCTAAACCATAACATAACCACAAACCTAACCTTAAGCCTAACCTAACCTCAACCTAACCCTGAACGTAACCCTAAACCATAACATAACCCCAAACCTAACCTTAACCCTAACCTAACCATAAACCTGAACCTAACCCTAAACCATAACATAACCCAAAACCTAATCTTAATCCTAACCTAACCTCAACCTAACCCTAAACCTATCTTCAATAACCTAACATGTATGCCTAAACCAAATTTTAACGGTTACCCCAATTACAAATTTCGTCCTAAACCTAAAACCTGAGCCAAAAAAGGCCTCTAATTAAATGAGGATTGAAGAAAAGGCCTGGTTAGTCAACATTTTCAGATTTAACCGCAGTATGGGGACATTTCTCCTTTACATAGTTACATGAGAGAAACACACACACCACTTTACCATTACGATTGTGTCATTGAGGTCTTAGAGAAGTTAGTATTGGATGTTTGTGTTTGTGTGTGTATATGTGTGTGTGTGTGTGTGTGTGTGTGTGTGTGTGTGTGTGTGTGTGTGTGTGTGTGTGTGTGTGTAGCTTCAAGCCTACAGGGGACGGTAGCAGCTTCTATTAGCCTAATCACAGCTTTGCTTTAACTGTCATGTTTTTCTCCAGGCCGAACTGGACACATGCTGTCTAATAGCCCTCTAGGCAGAACTAATAAGGAAAATGAAATATGACTGTCCCACTGCTCAAAATTAGTTTCCACAAGAAACCACTTTACTAAGGCTTTCTTGGCTTGAGCCTTCCTTTGATTCAGTGCTGCTTCATGGTCCTCAAAGCATACAAATGTATTGGAAATTAGCCCGTTTCTAGGAAATTGCTTTGCTCTTAGCAAAAAAATTGACTTCTCTTTACAGTCCAATAGTATCAGGTGGAACTGTATTCATTTTCAAACTGCTGTCAAACCTCCACCTAAGGTGGACAAACACTGCAACTAGAAGACAGGTGTTAGATGGTTTGGTATCACAACAACCTTGAAGATCCTTTCAATTGTGTATGCCGGATAGATTCTCTGAGTGAAATGATAAGCATCTGACCTTGAGCCAACTATTGATCGTAAGAATGAGAGACGCATCTCGATGTTCAATAACCCGCCCACCCCCCCATGCCGAGGATCTACTTCGGCCAGACTGAAAAAGTTGTCCGTTAGTGGGGTATTTATAGAGTAGAGACAGCGGTGAGCATGCATTCATTATTAATCTAACCAGGTGAGCAGAATAATGGGGTATACAATAACAGATGCCATGTTTCAATTTGATCAGCACGCTGTGGTGAGGATTTTCTGCACAGCGGGAAATAAAAAGCGCAGTGTATTCAAGATTTTAAAAGGGTTTTAAAGTCTGTGCTACAAATCAAACTTAATTGGCCCTAAATAATTATAATCCGCATAACGATTAATGTTTCCTGTTGTTGCAGGATTAATTCTCCTGCTGTGTGAAAGTGGGTCAAATTAAAATCTGAAGAGTAAGTGTAGTGTAGCTTATGAAGTTATTACACATGCATTCATTGTGTTGTACAGTACCGTCCCCAGGATCTAAATTCAACTGGAAAGGCTGATCATCCCGACTTCATGCTTTGGTTGGCGAACATTTCGCTAAACACCTAGGAAAAAACAACAGCTAACATTTTGTCTTGATGCTGACAGAAAAGGACTCACATACAGCCCAAACAGGAGCTGTCTCTGGGTAAACAACCAGCAGCCAACCGGTCACTTAGTGCAGTCAAGTGTGAGGGGAGACGGTGAGGAGAACAGAAAGGTGTTAAACGATAAACGGCACGGCATGTCACAGACCTGAGATGTCACGGGACGTAGGTGCTAGTATGTTTCTGGGTCAGTAACACACACAACACACAACACACAGACAAACAGACACCCACTGACACCCACACACACAATACACAGGCACATGGATACAGACACATACACAACACAGACACACACAGACTCAGACAGATATAGACACACACACACACACACACACACACAGACACACACACAGATACTGACACACGCCAGTACGCACGTCTGAGATGTCAGGTTAGTCCCTACCCAGGAGATTGTAGCTTTGTAACACATTGTTTCTCACAGCATGAAAGACAAGCACTGTAAAGAAACACAGACAGCCGCACAGACAGCCACCCTGATAGCCACCCACACAGACACCCTGACAGACAGACAGACACCCAGACAGACAGACACCCAGACAGACAGACACTCAGACAGACACCCAGACAAACAGACACCCAGACATACACCCAGACAAACACCCAGACAGACACCCAGACAGCCACACACAGCCACCCAGACAGACAGCCACCCACACAGCCACCCAGACAGACACCCAGACAGACCGCCACCCAGACATACACCCAGACAGACAGACACCCAGACAGACACCCAGACAGACACCCAGACAGACAGACACCCAGACAGACAGACAACCAGACAGACACCCAGACAGACAGCCAGACAGACACCCAGACAGACACCCAGACAGACACAGATTCTCTGATTGATCCCCAACATCCAGGACAGAGTTTCCAAAGAATCATTTAAAACAAAGCCTCTACATTCACTGTATGTATCTTCTTCAAACATATACGCTTCATTGATTTACTCCCTCCATATTTCCTCCATTTAATTCCTCCATATTAGTTTGTCAACTCAATATACAGATCTGTGATAACGCGAAAATGGAGGGATGCATTCATTTGAAGATCAGATTCTCATGACCAAGTCTACGTGTCTGAGCTGCCACTGCTTTACCAAGCTGAGACCGGGCGAGGGGGAAAATGTTCTCCTGTATTATCTGACCGACAGCATTACAGTTGCTGCAGTCGTGGAACAACAAGCATGGGTCAGGTAGACCAAGAAAGATTTCAGCCAAAACTACCAGAAGAATTGTTGGGATACAAAGAAAAACCCACAGGTAACCTCAGGAGAAATATAGGCTGCTCTGGAAAAAGACAGTGTGGTTGTTTCAAGGAGCACAATATGACGATACTTGAACAAAAATGAGCTGCATGATTGTGTTGCCAGAAAGAAGCCTTTACTGCGCCAATGCCACAAAAAAGCCTGGTTACAATATGCCCGACAACAACTTGACACGCCTCACAGTTTCTGGCACCCTGAAATTTGGATTGACAAGACCAAAATAGAGCTTTATGGTCACAACCATAAGCGCTATGTTTGGAGAGGGGTCAACAAGGCCTATAGTGAACAGAATACCATCCCCACTGTGAAGCATGATGGTGGCTCACTGATGTTTTGGGGGTGTGTGAGCTCTAAAGGCATAGGGAATCTTGGGAAAATTGAAGGCAAGATGAATGCAGCATGTAATCAGAAAATACTGGCAGCTAATTTGCATTCTTCTGCATGAAAGCTGTGCATTGGACGCTCTTGGACTTTCCAGCACAACAATGACCCTAAGCACAAGGCCAAGTTTACCATCCAATGGTTACAGCAGAAAAAGGTGAAGGTTCTGGAGCGAGCCATCACACTCTCCTGACCTTAATATCATCGAGCCACTCTGGGGAGGTCTCAAACGTGCAGTTCATGCAAGACGACTAAAGACTTTGCATAACCTGGACGCATTTTGCAAAGACAGATGGGCAGCTATACCACCTGCAAGAATTCAGGGCCTCATAGACAACTATTACAAAAGACTGCACGTTGTCATTGATGCTAAAAGGGGCAATACACAGTATTAAGAACTAAGGGTATGTAGACTTTTGAACAGGCGCCAGTTCATTTTTTTCTTTGTTGCCAGGTTTTGTTTCCTGATTGCGCCATTCTGTTATGACCTACAGTTCAAAATGAATCCCATCAGAAATAAAAGACGTGTTTTACCTGCTCACTAATGTTTTCTTTACAAATGGTACATATATGTCCAATTTTCCAAGGGTATGCAAACTTTTGAGCACAACTGTATATCCTAGATCAGGCATGGGCAACTGGCATCCCGTGAGCCGCATGCGGTCCCAACCCCCTCTTTGTGCAGCTCTCACATGAATTTAGAAAACAATAAAAGTATATATACACAAAAAAATAATTGAAATTAATATATATAATGTTTGACCTTAAATTTGTTGAAAAGTTAGTATTGGAACCAAAATCTATGCTGGAAACAAAACATGAGATAGACTTGAAATAATTTTTTGCATGTTTCATATAAAACAGTAATTTCTGGGACTCAGAAGCTGTTGTGATGTCTTTCTAAGTGTAGCTGAGAGTGTGCTGATGTTTGAGCCATAAAACACTTGATGATACCTATTACAGAAGTCTCGGTACAAGCCAAAATATCAAAGTAGTTAAAACTGCTAAAAACCTATAGTGTTCAAAGGGTTAACGCAATTATTCTGAATCATTTCAACACTAGATTTAATAATTATTCACCTCTGAATAAAGTCAAGAAACATTATTGGATCATGCACATTATTGCAACCTGACTTCAAATTGCAATGTTTTCTTTTTTGAGAAGGTGTGTTTATCAGTGTACAAGGCCACAGCTGTTATTTTTGTTCTTCATTGTTCACTGCAATTGATCTATCTAGTATTGAAGTCTGTACATACAGGCTGTTGAATAAGCCTGGCCTGAAAATGTGGAGGTACTTGCAATACAAAATAAATTATTGATTTAAGAGATTCTTGATTAATGTACTAAATGCAAATATTGATTCTCATTATGGTATATCATTATTTGAGATAATAGGATCGGTCACTCTTGCTGTATAATGATGAATTATTGATAATGTTATATACTGGTGACTGACACTGACTATATTCCTGACTATGTAATTATATGATATTCCATTAAATGTGTCCCTTCTGGGCATAAGTGACCAATACGTGAATATAGAATCAAAGCACTTATCTTAAAGTAACTAAGTAACTTAACGCCTTACTTTCTTCTGCAAGTAACTAAGTAACATAACTAGTTACTTCATGGGAACTGTAACTACTAACTGTAATTAATTACTTTTAAAAGTAACGTTCCCCACCACTGACCCTAACCCTAATGCTAAACCTATATCCTAACCCTAATTCTAAGCATATATCCTAACCCTAATGTTAAACCTATATCCTAACACTAATTCTTAGCATATATCCTAACTCTGATGCTAAACCCATATCCTAACCCTAATTCAAGCATATATCCTAACCCTAATGCTTAACCTATATCCTAACCATAATTCTAAGCATATATCCTAACCTTAATGCTAAACCTATATTCTAACCCTAATTCTAAGCATATATCCTAACCCTAATGCTAAACCAATAACCTAACCCTAATTCTAAGCATATATCCTCACCTTAATGCTAAACCTATATCCTAACACTAATTCAAGCATATATCCTAACCCTAATGCTAAACCTATATCCTAACCCTAATTCAAGCTTATATCCTAACCTTAATTCTACACATATATCCTAACCCTAATTCTAAGCATATATCCTAACCCTAATGCTAAACCTAACCCATAAGCCAAAAAAAACTATGATTCCTCTTGAGGACTGTCAATTTTAGGTCCTCTCAAATAGAGAAGAAACACTCGCACAAACAGACACCTTGCATCCTATCATCTGGCGGTCCTGCCGTGTCTGAAAGCAACCATGACCTCCAATGGGTTGCATGGAGACTGTTAGCTGAAGGGAGACAGGCTGAGGCAACAATGGAACGATACAGAGCTTTCTGCAGAGGAAGACCAGGCACTCTTCTCCTCTGCTCTCCTGTGGCACAGAACCACCAGTTTGTCAGACAGAGAGACGGGTTTGTTCTCCTCTTCTCTCCATGGAGGTGCTTCCTATCTCAGAAGATTTCTCCCTCCTTCACTTCTTCTGATCTCCTTAATTTCCTCTCTGTTTCCTTGACTTCCTCTTTGTCGCCTTCATTTCTGGTCTCCTTTACTTCCTTAATGTCACCTTCCCTTCCCCTATGTCTACTTCACTTCCTCTCTGTCTCCTTAACTTCCTCTCTGTCTACTTCACTTCCTCTCTGCCTACTTCCCTTGCCCCATGTCTACTTCACTTCCTCTCTGTCACCTTCCCTTCCCCTATGTCTACTTTACTTCCTCTCTGTCTGCTTCACTTCCTCTCTGTCTACTTCACTTCCTCTCTGTCTACTTCACTTCCTCTATGTCTTCTTAACTTCCTCTGTCTCCATCACTATCTCTCTATTCCCTTCATCCCCACTTCATCCCCACAATTTTCATAAAAATACAAAACTCTATGTATTTTTACATTTTTTGTTCCCTCACTCCATCTCTCTTTTACTTTCTTGGTCTCTGTTTTTCTTTATTTTCTTTCTAAAATAAACCCCCTCAGTCATCTCTCTTTTTCTTTCTGTCTCTTAAAAATACTTTATTTTTCTAGTCCCCTTTGTGTAAAAACTGTCTCCATTAAGAAGACCTGCTGGCAATTCATGCTGTCTAAGCCATTAATTATTTAGTAATAGTTTTTCTCATTCAGCGGCATAGAAGATATTTGTCTGTTCTACTTTTTCTTGTATATGACCGGTCTGAACAAGTATGGTGACATTACAGATTACATTAGATGTCAAAACAACATACAGTTATGTCCGGAAATAATTGGACATTGACACAAGTTATTATTGTTATTTTGGCAGTTTACCAAAATATATTCAAGATACAGTTAAATAATGAATATGTGCTTCAAGTGCAGTCTCTCAGCTTTAATTTGAGGGTATTCACGTCTAAATAGGAGGAAGGGTTTAGGATTTACAGCTTTAATATGTAGCCCCCTCTTTTTCAAGGGATGAAAAGTAATTGGACAATTGACTCAAAAGCTGTTTCATAGACAGGTGTGGGCTATTCCTTCATTATTTCTTCATCAATTAAGCAGCTTAAAGATCTGGAGTTGATTCCAGGTGTGGCATTTGCATTTGGAAGCTGTTGCTGTGAACCCACAACATGCGGTCAAAGGAGCTCTCAATGCAAGTGAAAAAGGCTTTCCTTAGGCTGAAAATAAATAATAAAAAATCAATCAGAGAGATAATAGGAAAATTAGGAGTGGCCAAATCAAACCAACAGTTTGGTACATTCTAAGAAAAAAAGAATGTACTGGTGAGCTCTGCAACACAAAAAGGCATGGTAAAGAAAAACCACAATCACAACATCCAGCCAAGTGAAGAACACTCTCCAGGAGGTAGGCATATCATATCCAAGTCTGCTGTAAAGAGAAGACTTTACGAGAGGAAATACAGAGGGTTCACCACAAGGTGCAAACCATTCATTAGCCTCAAGAATAGAAAGGCCAGATTAAACTTTGCCAAAAAAGCATTCTTTGGAAAGATCAACCTGTATCAGAATGATGGGGAGAAAAATGCATGGAGAAGGCTTGGAACAGCTCATGATCCGAAGCATACCACATCATCTGTAAAACACAGTGGAGGCAGTGTGATGGCATGGGCATGCATGGCTTCCTATAGCACTGGGTCACTAGTGTTTATTGATGATGTGATAGAAGACAGAAGCAGCCGGATGAATTCTGAAGTGTACAGGGATATATTATCTGCTCAGATTCAGCCAAATTCAGTGAAGTTGTTTGGACGGCGCTTCACTTTACAGATGGACAACGACCCAAACCAAAAGCAACCCAGGAGTTTTTTAAGGCAAAGAAGTGTAATTTATGCAATGGCCGAGTCAATCACCTGATCTCAACCCGATCGAGCATGCATTTCACTTGCTGTAGACAAAACTTAAGGCAGAAAGGCCCACAAACAAACAAACAAACAGCTGCAGTCAAGGCCTGGCAAAGCATTACAAATGAGGAAACCCAACATCTGGTGATGTCCATGCGTTCCAGACTTCAAGCAGTCATTGCCTGCAAATGATTCTCTACAAAGTATTGAAAATTAAAATTTTATTTATGATTGTGTTCATTTGTCCAATTACATTTGAGCCCCAGAAATAAGGGGGCTGTGTATGAAAATGGTTGCAATTCCTAAACATTTCATATGATTTTTTTGTTCAACCCCTTGAATTAAAGCTGAAAGTCTGCACTTCAATTGCATCTTGGTTGTTTCATTTCAAATCCATTGTGGTGGCGTACAGAGCCAAAATTATGAAAATTGTGTCAGTGTCCAAATATTTCCAGACCTAACTGTATGTGCCATATGTTTGTTTAATTACATTTTTATTTATTTATTTTATTTGTACTAGGTTTAAAAAGCTTCCAAACCCAAATCTTCTGCTGATTGAACTAAAAGGCAAAAAGCAGCACTCAAGCATAACTTGAAACAAGAAAAAAGCTGTCTGAAATCAATTTCCTATTTCCAACTCAAAACCAGTTATTAGGTTACTTTAGAACACACATATTGAAGTGATGGAACAAAACTGTTGTGATTGATATGCATGAGAGCAGGCATCTCAGTTCTCTGCCCTTGTCCCAATCATACAATGTGGTGCCCATAAAATGGATTGATAGGAGTCCTTGACAGTGACTGGTGTCTGAAAAATCATGTTGTTGGCAGAGAGCTTGCCATCCTCCTGCATCTACAAACACTATCTGGAAGGGGATCTGAAAAAAGCTCCACGCCCCAGACTACAGTGGTGTGACTCAAGCGACTCATTAAAACAAGTAATAGTAAATTAATCATAGAAATATGTAGCTGTCTGCCATCCGTTTCTGTCACCCGTGTTTCTGTTATCTGTATCTGTCACCCGTGTTTCTGTTATCTGTATCTGTTGTCGTGTGTCTGCCATCCAGGTCTTTCGTTGCATCTACCATCCGTGTCTGAATGGTAAGAATTATTTACAGAAAGACTGTAATATAGTGGTTCATTAAATCAGACAATAAAACTCAGTCGTCAGTCTGGACGGTGACTCAGCAGCAAGGAAGGAAATGTTCCCGTGATATTTTTAATGTCACATTTCTCAAGCCTTCCTTTTCGAATTAGAAGAACGCTGTGACATCTTGTAGACCCACGTTAAAGTTAGACCCAGGTTCGAATTAGGTTGTTCACCGCTCGTGTTGTCACCTAATGGCGTCATCACGAGTAGCGTGTGAGGACTGAGACAGGTTACATGATCTAGACGTGGCCAGGATTTATCAAATGCTGCCTCTAATCTGACCAGATGTGTAACAAACATCAGATCACCAGATTATGCTTGGATTAGGTCATCTGTATTGGACATCTGCCCCTGAAAGATCCAGCCTTGTACTTTACTACCCAGTGAGTGTATGTGTGTGTGTTTCAATAGAATAAAGGATTGTTTCAACACACACACCGGAGACAATCCTTTATACTCAAGAATAAATTCTAAAGGGCATGCCATAAAACATGATTCCGGATGCCAATAACTTGATTGATGACAGCTATGTTCCACAGATAAGAGGTTCGCTATGTGTTGGAGAGACTTACTCAGAGAATCAAGAGATTCTCTCTGGAATTATTCAAACCGTCTACAGATGAATGACAGAACAACATTTTTTGTTTTAGCATAGGAGAAAAATGTGGAAAGAGATGTTTCAATGAAGAAACCAATTAAACAATTTTATATTTTTGTAATTTATGTAAAGTGTCTCTCAAAAACATTCACCATGCTTGGACATTCATTTATTGTATCACAACATGAAATAAAATGGATGAAATTTTGAGTTGCTGCCACTTATCAACACAAAACAGTCAGTAATGGCAAATTGAGAAATTAAAAAAAAATCTACAAATTATTCTAAATTAATCACAAATACAAAACAGACAATAGTTAATTGCATAAGTATTCACCCACTCAATATTTTGTAGAGGCACCTTTAGTAGCAATTATAGCCAAGAGTCTATTAGTATAAATCACTACCAGATTTGTACATATATATATATATATATATATATATATATATTTATTATCTAAACATTCCTGACCCATCCCTACACATCATTCACAGTCTAACCTCACCTTCCTCCTTGTCTGGTTTGGTTGTGTCTACCTTCCGCAAAGGTATGCTGCATTTTTTGTACCGTTAGTATGGCTGACATCTGCACTCCATCCATGTCCCACGTGACATTTGCGCTGGAAAGTGCGCAGGCAAGGTCATCACTGGCCCCTCCCACCCGGATACCCACTGTCCTCCTCTGGCAGGCAGAGTTCAGGTGGGCGGAAAGGTCAGTCAGGACAAAACACCCTGTCATCTGTACAGTTTCCTCAGCAACCAGCCATCTGTCCCCATGGAGACGAATAAGACCACTATCACCCCCATTACCAAGACAATCCTAACTAATCAGCTGCACTGTCCTGCTCTCAGACCTCTGTTTGTACCTTCCTCGCGTCTAGATTTACAATACCGCAGGAGACAAATGCAACTGTTGTGTTGAGTACCCTTCCTGTCAATGGCAAACCACCCTCCAAAAGGCCAATTAGGCAGTTTGAGCGATGAGACACCTTGCAGCCACCATTTTGAAAAACAACTTGTTCCCGATGAAACACTGAGCTGATTTGGATCTATTTCATAAAAGTCTGAAAACTCTCTCAACCCCAACGGGTCATGCGTCTTGGGGGTAATGAGGGGCCAGGGCACATTTATCACCAGACGAAAGAACAGCCAAACAGAGCATGTTGCTACTGCGATCATTATACATGTTCCTCAGTCCGTCCTTCATCCAGCCTCACAGAACAAACGTCTGCTAGTCCAGGACCCGTTTTGGCATTTGGATCAAAATGAGCAAGTTAACAAAGCCACCTGATCCCAGAACAGCAGACCAATCCCGAGACTGGATAAATGGCTCCTGGATACCTCTTGATTGGCAGCCTAACCAGGGTGTCTTCACAGACGTGAGACTGTGATTGGTGGGATTTCCCCAGGGGTTCGGAGGACAGATGGTCTTTTGTCAACAGGTACAAAGCATTCCTTTTTCAATCAGTGCTGACAAAATGGCAAGAAAGGATTGGTCTCTAAATTGCCCAGTTAAGTGTAACCCTGCCTCGGAACTGTTTGTGTTTTCTTGTTTAGCCTGGTCTCCTTGAACCATATTGTTAAGCATCATCCCAGATATGTGCACAAGACAGCACAAACAGCCTGAGACCCGGCTGAACTGGCTTGGGTCTGAATTTGGGAAATGAGGTGATCCATCACACTGAACAGAGATGAAACATAGCTTTTTAATATCTCCACGCGCGCTCACACGCACGCACGCAGGCACACACACGCTTGCACATACACACACACACGCACAAACAGACACACACACAAACACACACACATACACACACACACACAAACACACACACGCAAACACTTGCACACACACACACACACTTGCGCACACACACATTACAGGATGAAAGGTTGGACTGATGGATGGGTCCAATATGAGCCAGTAGTGTCTTTATCCTGATGAGGCGATCCCGGAACAGCAGCCAGGGAAATGGTTCATTGCCAAACGTGAGAAGACGGGAAAGTGTGTGTGTGTGTTTAAATGTATTTATAGTAAGTGTGTGTGTGTGTTTAAATTTATTTATAGTAAGTGTGTGTGTGTGTTTAAATGTATTTATAGTAAGTGTGTGTGTGTGTTTAAATGTATTTATAGTAAGTGTGTGTGTGATTGTGTTTGCGTGCGTTCGTTCGTTGCCTTAACTGAGATGTCAGGGGTGTGTGATGATGTTTGTGTGTGTTTCGATGTACTTATGTACGTGTGTTTGTGTTCGTGTGCGTTCTTTGCCTTAACTGAGATGTCAGGGGAGTCTGTTTGTGTGTCACAGAGCCGACAACAGACCCCGTTAACTAAGGCTCTGCCAACACAGCCATCACTTGTTTGAGCAGCAGGTTAATGGGGCATTGGAGCACTCTGCTGATGACGAAGCAGCCGGCTTTATTTGGCTTGAGCCTAAGTAATGGAGTGTGTGTCAACATGTTTTTAATCTAGGCTTACAAAATCAACTAAGGGAGTTCAATCAGAGTCTGGGGATCTGAAATCATCGTCAGCAATACAGGACCAATTAAAATAATAATAGCAATTATAATATTATTTTACGTTTGTAAAGCGCTTCTTAAGTATCGGCAATAATCACAAAGTGCCTGTTTCATGCACTTCATGATTATTCTTGTCTATATATGTAGATAGATTGTACCGACTGTGATTGTGTGATGACAAGACGCTGGGGGCACAGCCTGGACACGGCGCCTCCATCTGGTCTTGGTCATTATTCCTGCAGCAACGTTGTCCTGCTGAGAAGTGGTTTTCCATCCAGGCTACAGTTTTTCTGCAGACTGAATCAGGTTCTCTTGCAGATTTCATCAGACAGAGAGACAAATTTTAATGCTCCGTTTGTAATTTGTAAAATATGTGATTTGGCTAGGTGTGTTTTATCACTTTTTTAAGGCACCGTATATAACCATTTTGTAATTCAAGGCCAGGAGAGTGAACGTATAAACGGATGGCCAGCTAAAAACATGTGTCCTAAAGCCTGCTTTAAAAGCCTCAGCCCTGAGACTGCAAATTGCTCCAGAGCCCTGCCTCGGCTCATGAAGCAGTTTGGCGTGGCTTTATCGTGGGATGCGTAGAGGTTCATACAAGGAAAGTTAATCTGACAGGTAGGCAGGTCAAAAGCCATTTAGGGGTTTTGCAGAATAGGAGAAGAATTCTGAAGTCAATTACCGGAAGGACAGGAAGCCAATGGAGTTCAGCCAGGGGCGGGGGGGGGGGCAGACTTATTTGATTATGTCAGGATGCTTGCTACACTGTTTTGAATGAGCTGTAATTTATGAATCGAGTTCACAGGCAGTCCCCCAAGTACTGCATTCCCATAATCAATCCTGGTGAACACTAATGCACAGACAGGCTTTTCTGTGGGAGTTGGTGATTGCTTCTGTCTTGCTGCTGTTGAGTCAGAGAAAGTTGGTCCGGCTTTTTACCTCAGCCAGAAGGTTGGACAGGGTTGACGGAGCTGCACAGGCTGGGCTTTGACCACATGTTGGATGACTGTGATTTGTATATGCAGTATCACTGTCTGAAAATGAACACTTTATTTTAGATACATAACCCTAACCCAAGTGTTTTATTTTAGATACATAACCCTAACCCAAGTGTTTCATTTTAGATACATAACCCTAACCCAAGTGTTTTATTTTAGATACATAACCCTAACCCAAGTGTTTTATTTTAGATACATGAGCCTAACCCAAGTGTTTTATTTTAGATACATAACCCTAACCCAAGTGTTTTATATTCTTTAGTAAAATGGTCCTGCAACTCCTCTGAGGGACCGCCAAGGTTCGACATTGAAGGACCATAATTCATGGAGGAAATAATTAGGCAGCATGAAATCCATTATTTACTTCTGGGTGTTCTTTGTGTGTGTGTGTGTGTGTGTGTATGTGTGTGTGTGTATGGTGTGTTTATGGTATGTGTCTGTGTTTGCGTGCGTTCGTGCGGGCATGCATGGAGAGGTCACAGAAGGTAATAAATATTTTTGCATGAGTGTAATTGGAGATTGGTGTAAAATATGGCTGATAAAGCACATGGAAATCAGCAACCGATGAACACCATTTAGTTTTTATAATTTGAATTGCGTTAATTAAATGTAAAATTAAACATTCATGTATCAAAACTTCCCCTAAGGTTTAATGTCCACAGGGTATCTTCGACTTGTTTTCCTGATTGACCAAGCTAAGCACTCTACTGTATATAACTATACTTTGCAGTAATTTGATCACAGATTATCCTTTAACGACAGATGACAGTAGGGCATGATATTGTATTTCCGGGTGTTGAGCTGGGACGACCTGCTGTATGTAATACCGTCCCTTGTCTGCTTCGCTTGCACAACACATTGCTTCATCTTGTTTACATGGAGGTTGTTACAGAGAATTAGTTCTCAGTTTCTCTGTGAGCTACGCCAAGCAAAAGCAGAATATTCCAGAGTGCGGCGTATGTATCTGGTGTAAATACTTCTCCGGTCCTCTAGTGGCACATGGAATCTTTTAAGTCAGCAACTATATATATATTTATATTTATTTATTTTTGCTGCAGTTTGTTACCATGGTATCAACAATTGCAGAATCTTTACTAGACTTACCCCTGCAATATAATTTGATTACACACTTGCTTGGAACTCCAGCCCCACAATCTGGACAGGATTAATTCTGGTCTAGCTCGTCTCTCTGAGGCCTTGACTTCTGTAAGCTGTCACATTACAGGTATAGACTGTTACCGAACACTAGACACTAGACCAGACAGTTACTGACCCAACACTAAGAGGCTCTGAGTTTTTATCTGCAAGTCAACCGACTGCTGCCCACCTTACCAACTACACCAACTCCGCTGAAAAAATTCACCCAAGTAAACATACACCAATCAGCCATAACATTATGACCACTGACAAGTGAAGTGAATAACACTGAAATCTTTAATGACACCTGTCAGTAGGTGGGATATCTTAGGCAGCAAGTGAACATTCTGTCCTCAAAGTTGATGTGTTAGAAGCGGGAAAAATGGGCAAGTGTATGGATCTGAGTGACTTTGACAAGGGCCAAATTGTGATGGCTAGACAACTGGGTCAGAGCATCTCCAAAACTGCAGCCCTTGTGGGGTGTTCCTGATCTGCAGTGGTCAGTACCTATCAAAAGTGGTCCAAGGAAGGAAAAGCAGTGAACCGGCGACAGGGTCATGGGTGGCCAAGGCTCATTGATGCACGTGTGGACCTATCCAACAGACGAGCTACTGTAGCTCAAATTGCTGAAAAAGTTAATGCTGGTACTGATAGAAAGGTGTCAGAACACACAGTGCATCACAGTTTGTTGTGTATGGGGTTGCGTAGCCGCAGACCAGTCAGGGTGTCCATGCTGACCCCTGTCCACTGCTGAAAGCGCCTGCACTGTGCACATGAGTATCAGAACTGCAATGGAAGAAGGTGGCCTGATCTGATGAATCACGTTTCCTTTTACATCACGTGGATGGCCGGGTGTGTGTGCGTCGCTTAACTGGAGAACACATGGCACCAGGATGCACTATGGGAAGGAGGCAAGCCAGCAGAGGCAGTGTGATGCTTTGGGATATGTTCTGCTGGGAAACCTTGGGTCCTGCCATTCATGTGGATGTTACTGTGACACATACCACCTACCTGAGCATTGTTGCAGACCATGTGTACCCTTTCATGGCAACGGTATTCCCTGATGGCATTGGCCTCTTTCAGCAGGATGATGCGCCCTGCCACAAAGCAAAAATGGTTCAGAAATGGTTTGAGGAACACAACAACGAGTTCAAGGTGTTGACTTGTCCTCCAAATTCCCCAGATTTCAATCCAATTGAGCATCTGTGGGATGTGCTGGACAAACAATTCCGATCCACGGAGGCCCCACCTTGCAACTTCGCAACTTACAGGACTTGAAGTATCTGCTGCTAACGTCTTGGTGCCAGATACCACAGCACACCTTCAGAGGTCTAGTGGAGTCCATGCCTCGATGGGTCAGTGCTGTTTTGTCGGCAAAAGGGGGACCAACACAATATTAGGCAGATGGTCACAATGTAATGGCTGATGGGTGTATACTACCATTACTAGTGTTAATTATTTATTCTTCTGCTCAATTATTATTATTAGAAGTAGTAGTAGCATTTTAATCAATATTAACATTGTTATCTTTGTTATTATTATTATGTATATTGTTATATTTATAATAATTTTTATCTTTATTATATTATTATTCATACTATTATTATTGTATATTTTACTTGAGAAAGAAATGGGGAAAGAAAGGGAGAAAATGAGAAAAATTAAGTAGGAGGAAATTGGAGGGTTTCACGTATAATGGCTAGTCCCTGATCATGATCTCAGATGGTATGTCAGGCGAAGTGGGGGATACGTTAAAAAAAGGAGTTCCATTTCACGACCACGCACTCGGGTTACACAAATATATGCATCCCTTGTTTGACTGTAATCTGACAAAACCTATATTTATCAAAACAACTAGATTTACATGTGTCATAATTTATGTGAGACATTTCCACGGCTCCATCCTGCTCTACCTGCCCATCGATTCATTTCCAGATGCAAAGTGTGATAGAAGCAGTCAATTCAACCTCTGCCCTTCCAGCATATAGGACCACATCCACACAAAGCCTTTAAATGAACACATTTCATTTTTTGACGAACTAAGACATTCAGCTGACGTGCTGTGCCGTGATGATGTATGTTTGATGTAATGTACACAGCCTTGCGGTTGCTAGTGTAACACGTTAGTTTCCATGGCAACAGCTACAAATGGGGGGGGGCGTCTTTTTTTTTTACAGCTGCGCAGGACCAAAATAGGTATGGTTTAGTGGTGGTTGTGCATTTAAATTGCTCACATGAATGCTGGGTAATGAATTCAGATTAAACTCAGCTCATTAACCCTGTTTGATCTTGATTGTTGTTCTGGGAGCGGGGGTCAGGTCCCGGGTTCGGAAGTGGTTGAGAAACTCTCTGCAAAACAAACGACAGCGCTCCAGTGAAAATACTCACTGAGCATTTTCCTCCTGTTTTATTATTCCTCTTTCTGTGTGTGTGTGTGTGCATGAGTGTGCCTACGTGCATGTGATTATTCCTGTGTTTTTGAGTGCCCATTTCATCGCAGGCATTTGGACCTAAAGTGCCCATTAACATCTCAAAACATTACACCTGTAAGCATTAAGGACAGAGCACTGCCCGAGACAGCCATAGTGCAATCATGGGCTTGAATGGGTATTCCAGAAAGCTTGATTAGTAATTTAGCAAGACCCATCAAACCGGAACATGAGCAAACACTGAGTTTTTTTGGTTCCAGAATAAGTGTGAAGTGTAGCCCATAGAAACCAAACCTTCTTCTAGGTAAACATTTACATGTAACCCAACCCGGCTTCACTTTGACCATGTGTATTGTTTTGTAATATCTTCCAAGTAATAAATTAAATAACACCACCACTGACACAAAAGCCAGATTGGAGGCCTGGCATAAAATAACTGACAAGGTAAATTCATAAAGGGAAATGGAGGTTAGAGTAAATGAAGCATGATTTAATTATCAAATAGTCCTACTCAAATGGGTGATTAATAATAATAATAATGTTTTTAATTTATGGAGCACTTAAATTTTTTATTTACAGAGCACTTTAATTGCAACACTAATGATATTAAGTCAAGACTCTAGCCTTCATTGTAATAGCATTCAGTATGTTACAGTTGCGATGATGCAGTAGGCCAATTGCATAGTCAATGTAGGAACGGTGCATCATTCAATTCAGGAAGTGCTTTTTGTGTCTTCTGTAGTTGTAACCCAATGAAAAAAGGGTTTAATGTTGTTGTGTTGTGGGCTAATGCTGTTGTGTTCTCAACTTTTGTTTGCTTCGCTAATGTTGTTTTGTGCCCCTGTAGGCCACCCTAGGTAATGCCATGGAAGTGTAAAGATCCGGGCAACAGATACAATTATTCCAGAATAATCCAAGCACAGTGGAAAATTGTCTAAAGTGGCCGGCTGCTTTTAAACCAGGTGGACGTCTTCTTCTACAAAGTTTTAATGGTGGGTTTCCGACAACCCGTGTGCTAGAGTTAAAGTGCCCTGTTTGCAAACTCTTCAGGGCGACACGAAATAACACAAGACCGTTACTAATATTTTCTACAGGAAGGACAGCCAAATTACTCTATTCTCCCTGACTGTAAATCCATAGATCCATTCGTGAATATTTGAATTCTGTCCAGTGATTCCAGATCAACTGCAGTGTCCGTGAGTAATCATGGTGGGATTACGAGATATACAACCACAGGGCTAAACCTTCTCCCAACAACCTCTTGCCGGATCTCTCCATATCCACCCAAAGCTCCTATTCAGCTTCCAAGACCCATCGTATCCTTGCAGTTATACTAGGGTGACCAGACCTCCCAGTTTTTGGTGGCATGTCTTTGGCTGGAGTTGTCCACGGAAATATCCCCGTTTTTAACTGCGTTAAAAAGAGACCGCAAAGTGAAATAATATTTTACGTGGCAAAAAAGACCAGGCAGCGTAGCCTACTGGTTGACGCCTCAATCGCGCTGTGCTTGTTTTTGGCCAACAGAGGCCAATATAGGCTATAGTAGCTATAGCTATAGTCAGTCTTCAGTCACTCCTCTACTAACCACTTGCTCACGCTAGTTTTAGAGAATACTGTTGTGGCATACTCGGCCAGAAGCTTGCAAGTGTATTTCTCAGACAGGTTTCAATCGTTTTAAATACTAGTTAGTGATGTTATAATGTCACAATGTAGCATTATTAAATAGATAGATGGTCTGCTCTTTAAGGTTTAAAATAGGTTATTCTAGCTAACCTTAGCTATGTAGAGGTTAGCTAGCTACTGTCTTGGTTAAAAAAAACGTTCACATATAACACATGCAGTGGACGGCTATTTTGAAATTGTCATATTGAATGAATGCACAATTAATTATGAGAATATTCATTTGTAGATTACAATTTTATTGATTTGACATAAGTATTGTGAAAATATATTTAGAAATCTTCATGGATGACATTAGCATAATATTTTCTGTTAGAGAGTGGAGAGGAAGGAGAGGAGGAAGACTAGATTGAGGAGGAAAGGTGAAGATATGATTACAGAGCCTGCCAATTTATTATTACAAACAATGTTTTTGAGATAAAATACAAAAATGAGGCAAGCAATGGGAATCTGTTAACCAAAGTATTTTATCTAATAGTGTGCTATTTATTATTAAAGATTGGAGAGGAAGGAGAAGAGAGTGAGAAGGAAAAATAAAGGGAGTAAAAAGAATGAAGCGAGGAGAGTGTGGAAGATGAGGTGGAAAGGTAAAGAGAAGAAAGATGAGTGAACAAAAGAGAAGAGTGTAATAGAAGAAAAAGTCTACTGTCTCTGGTTTTCAATTTTGTTCATGTTCTCTTCTGCACTTATTCTGCCCAGACAACCAGGACCACTGAATTGCTGTTCAGATTGGACCATTCAGACTTGTATGTGGTGTTTCTAAAATATTGTTGTTTTCTCTGTCTATCACAATGTGCCTGTTAGACTAAATACAAGAAACCGGAATTGGCCTTCTATTTTATTTCATAGATAATAACATCAGATACTTTAATGATATATTGACCGCCAAACTGGAAATGTCCCTGGTTTTCATTTCAGACATCTGGTCACCTTAAGTTATACCCGATACGTCTTTGCCCATTGTCTCCTCCGAAACTGCTGTGGCGTCTCACCTTCTTCAATCTGCAATGCTAGAAGAGGGGAGGTCCTGTATGGCCCACATATATGGTGCCTTGGACTGCACCACATCTAATGTGATCAGTAGAGGTAGAAGCAGTGCCAGATAGTGATGACTAAACGAGGCTTCATTAGCGTTATTTTAGCAGCAGGATATTATGCTGGCAGCACTCAGATTTTCTTTATCACAATAAAAGCCGTCATTGCAATTTATAAGGCAATATAGTTCTGCAAAGAGAGCTTCCAAAGCATCAGAGGGATCTCATTGTTGAAAGATATCAGTCAGGAAAAGGGTACAAT
>JACXGI010002132.1:23692-78506 GCA_016801175.1 Esox masquinongy
ATGGAACACAGTGAAGACAGTCATCATCAAGTGGAGAAAATATGACACAACAGAGACATTACCAAGAACTGGACGTCCCTCCAAAATTGATGAAAAGACGAGAAGAAAACTGGTCAGGGAGGCTTCCAAGAGGCCTACAGCAACATTAAAGGAACTGCAGGAATTTCTGGCAAGTACTGGCTGTGTGCTACATGTGACAGCAATCTCCTATATTCTTCATATGAATGGGCTATGTGGTAGGGTGGCAAGACAGAAGTCTTTTCTTACAAAGAAAAACATCCAAGCCTGGCTGAAGTTTGCAAAACAAACATCAAGTCCCCCAAAAGCACGTGGAAAAATGTGTTATGGTCTGATGAAACCAAGGTTGAACTTTTTGGCCATAATTCCAAAAGATATGTTTGGCGCAAAAACAACACTGCACATCACCCAAAGAACACCATACCCACAGTGAAGCATGGTGGTGGCAGCATCATGCCTCTGGGCTGTTTTTCTTCAGCTGGAACCGGGACCTTAGTCAGGGTGGAGGGAATTATGAACAGTTCCAAATACCAGGCAATTTTGGCACAAAACCTTCAGGCGTCCGTTAGAAAGATGAAGAGGAAGTTCACCTTTCAGCACGACAACTACCCAAAGCACACATCCAAATCCACAAAAGCATGGCTTCACCAGAAGAAGATTAACGTTTTGGAATGGCCCAGCCAGAGCGCAGACCTGAATCCAATCAAACATCTGTGGGGTGATCTGAAGAGGGCTGTGCACAGGAGATGTCCTTGCAATCTGACAGATTTGGAGCACTTTTGCAAAGAAGAGTGGGCAAATATTGCCACGTCAAGATGTGCCATGCTAATAGACTCCTACCCAAAAAGACTGAGTGCTGTAATAAAATCAAAAGGTGCTTCAACAAAGTATTAGTTTAAGGGTGTGCACACTTATGCAACCAGGTTATTAAGTTTTTTATTTTTTATTTTTCCCCCTCAAAGATTTCAGTTTGTTTTTCAATTGAATTGTTCACGTTATAGGTCACATTAAGGGTGGAAAAAGTTCTGACATGATTTATCTTTGTCTCATTCTTTTACATCACAAGAACCTAGCATTTTAACAGGGGTGTGTAGACTTTTTATATCCACTGTAGATAGCCTAGCTTTCAACGACAGCCTGTCCATTCCATTGACGTCAGGCATCTCATTGCATTCAGAACTTTTTTGGCAAACTGGGTTGTCTGTTTGGTTCCTGATTAATGACAGGTGAGCTTAATCACCTCGTTAAGCAGTAATTCCACCCGCTGTTATGTGATTGGATCCTTCCCAAAAACACATGCTGCCTAACAACCTAATATGGGCATTTTGTTTAAAAG
The DNA here is from genome assembly GCA_016801175.1 of Esox masquinongy. Lineage (NCBI taxonomy): Eukaryota > Metazoa > Chordata > Actinopteri > Esociformes > Esocidae > Esox > Esox masquinongy. Next base: position 25,047 of record JACXGI010002132.1, read on the forward strand.
CTTCCTGAATCAGCCCCCTACTGTTAGTAAGTATGCCTGAGGTGCACCCTCATTGACCGGATTCTCTTTCTGACTTCATATTACTTGTCATATTACTGTCATTGCATCCACAGCTCTGTCTGTGAATTTGAGAGAGGCTCACATTTCACTAGCCCCATCTCTCAGTATGTCACCAAAACCATGGTAAGGAGACTGCCTCTTTAAAGTCATTTTGAGTAATACGTTGATTTATCTTCTAATGTCTATAGACACAGAATATTATGGAAACATTTGCCTTCTGCTCTGGTTTAGAACGTTTGCGTCTCTGTCAGTGTAATTTTACTATTAATGTATTAACTTATCATACATATACTGTCATCACACTGTTAGGATTGTTAATTTAGTTTCTGTGAAAGTTTGGGAATGTGTGGTCCCAGCTTTAATGCTTTCTCTATCCAGGTGACCTCTTTAACTTTTGCAGCTTTGGAGGAGATAAGGTGCCAGACAAGAATAATGGCCCTGAAGAATGTAAATTTAATTCCTGTGAGGGAGGGTGTCACTGGGTGAGGGGAAAAGGAACATCTATTGTATGCCCAGAGAACTGGGTCTTTTAGATATCACACCAGTGTCTTTTAATAATCACACCTGGGTCTTTTGGCTTTCTCGTCTTTCTGGTATCGTCTATTTTTATACTATTTCTCTATATATTTCAGTATATAACCATTCCAAAACTAAAATAAAAGTGAGAAATAATTTTTATATCAGCTAGTGAAATACTAATAATGTATTTGAATATAGGTCGGCACCACTGGCATAGATGCATTCTGGGGATGGTAATATTTCACATTTCCCATAATTCACTAAAGATCAATACTACAACTTTTATTTTGGACCCCTTCCTCCTCTCTCCCGCCTCCCTTACTCCTCTCTCCTCCATGACTGAGAAAACTGTAAGTTGTCAAGGATTTGGCAAATCCTCAGCAAGTGAACAGGAGATTGCCTAACTTGAGAACCATCTTGTTGGATACTCATGTATCGTACCTCAGAGATCTTCTGAATCTGGAACATCCCTTTTCAATCAGATCTTCTGAATCTGGAACATCCCTTTTCAATCAGATCTTCTGAATCTGGAACATCCCTTTTCAATCAGATCTTCTGAATCTGGAACATCCCTTTTCAATCAGATCTTCTGAATCTGGAACATCCCTTTTCAATCAGATCTTCTAATCTGGAACATCCCTTTTCAATCAGATCTTCTGAATCTGGAACATCCCTTTTCAATCAGATCTTCTAATCTGGAACATCCCTTTTCAATCAGATCTTCTGAATCTGGAACATCCCTTTTCAATCAGATCTTCTGAATCTGGAACATCCCTTTTCAATCAGATCTTCTAAATCTGGGAACATCCCTTTTCAATCATTGTTTATCAGAAGAGAAAAAAAATCATATTTTAAAAAAAACAATGCTACATAAAATGTTTTGCGCAACTACCTTTCGTTCTGATCACCTCCATATATGTATTTAATGTAAATTTCCTCATGAAGGGCGAGTTCACGTTCACCCACCTCACCGTCTTTCCTCAGTTGCTGTTAACCTCTTTCAAAAGAAGGCTAGAATAGCGAGAGGATGCATGAATTGAGACACATCCAACTGAGAGAAGGCCTACTTTGTTAAGGCCTGGAATGAGGGTAATAACCATGTTGGATCCAATTGTGTTGACACATGAAAGTTATGAGAAGTGATTACAGTGTATGAACAAGAGCAGCAATAGGTCTTATCGATTTATCTTCACGTCAGTGAGTATGATTTATGACAGCATGAAGTTTTCAGGTGCTGCACTGAAGCATGCACATGAGCAAATTGAGTTCAGGTAGGCCTCAGTGCTCCAGCAAACGAGTTTAAATACTCAAAGTAGGGGGTGCTAAGCTACACTGACAGGAATCCAATTACATGTTGCAAGGACAACTTCTTCATATTACCAAACACCACACAGCTCTTTGAAAACTTAAGATACATGCTTGTGATATACAGAGATGTGTGACCAATACAATTGTTTTCAGCGTAAAAAGAAAGAAAAACAACCTTTAATAACCCTATAAGGTCTGAAATAATCCCCATTTGGCCTGCACATCATCATCACACATCACTGTAAAAAATGGACAATTAATTTCTCTAGTTTACACAGTTCAATACTTATTAATGAGTCCACACCTGCCTCACTGTTTAGAAACCTGAGTGACTTGAGTCAGAGTCACACTGACCAATCAGCATGCTTCCTTTTCGGGTCTACAAGTCAAGTGTCACAGACGAGACCAGATTGTTTGAGACACCAGAACTATCCCTGCACCGAATGTCTGGTTGGATTATCTTGCTTGTAAAGTGTGCGTGCATCAAAAAAACCTCATGTAATCTAATTGATAAAGAGTGGTGTTCAGTAATGGTTGTGTTGTGTGTGGTGAATCAACAGTAAAGACTGGAAATAGAATACTGACTCCCGTTGTTCTTATCGGACACGCTACTTTGGTTGCTACCGGCCAATAATCAGCGTCTATTCTTGTAATTCAATCCTTCGGCTTAAACTTCAGAGAGTATTTTTTAATCATCATCATACTTTCTATGATCTTTGTTATGTTAGTTGCTAAACAGTGACGGAAAGAAAGTGATCAGACATGTACTCCCCTTAACAAATGGAATCTCAAACTAAACAGTTACAATTTTACTGTTGCAATGTTACTTTGGCCTTTGCTCCGTTTGCATGTTTTACTGAGTTTCAGGAATCACTCCACCAGCTGAAAGACAGTGGGGTTTGGATTTAGTCTAGCACAGAACACGGCAGATATTACAGCACGTTTTTCTCACGTACAACAACAATGTGATCAACCACCTGCCTGGGACAGAGACATAAGAGGTACATTTCTGTTTATGTTTGAGTTCCCTCAGCTATATGATTTGGGTCGATATTTTATCCCCTCTTCCTCTCACCACTCGCTTCATACCATTTGACTTAGATCTGAAGTCCCTCCATCTTCCCAGAAGGGGCTCTATGCTAGACAGACAAACTTTTGTCAGTTTTTAATAGAGCTACTCTGATCCACTTCAAAAAGGAGGCCCTGCTGTGGTGTGGAGGAGGCATGACTAAGGCAATGTTTTGCCCCAGGTGTGTGTGTGTGTGTATTTGTGTGTGTGTGTTTAGCCACATGAAACGCTGCTGGGCCTTCGGCCTTATCAGAGCACCTCTTCTCGCTCCAGAGAACAGCTCTGGTTCAGAACTGTTCAAGTTGTGAGAAGGCGACTATGGTTAAACACACACCACACGTAAATGTATCTTCCTGAGTGGAGAAGGGGGTTAAGCTGTGTGGAATGTGGAGAAGCTTTACACCCCCACCACACTGACCCAACTGCTGACAACTCTAAACAGGGATGTTGCAACTCGTAGGACTTTAGTCAGAGCTTCCCTCTTACCACATTCACGGAGGAGGAAATTCCCACAAATCTAGTGGTGCTCAGTGACTTCTTCCGAAGCTGGACTGTCAGACCGCTGTGTAGTCGCGAAGGTTTCTGTCAGCCACGATGGAACACGTCATCGTACGGACACAGCTATCTGGCTGCACTGGACTGACTGGACTGTGCCGACCACTGTCTCCCACTTCACGTGTCTGAATTCTGCCTGTGGCAGGGATATTCTCATCCTTATGCATTAAATCGAGGTTACAACACCAACCAATAAAGTACACCCTGGCAATCTTGTGCCCAGCCAATCATAACCCGTTCTGAGATTTTCCACACTGCCTCAAATATAACCTTTTGCACGTGCTGTTATTGGTTGTTGCTCGTATAAGGATTTGCACAGTGCTAGAGATGATCCTAATGACTGCCTTCAGTCAGTGAGGAGAGACATGATGACTGACAGCCAAACTCACGCAGATTCACACACGAGGGGGAGTTGGAGGGATGTGGACGATGAAACGCTCCGCAATTTACCAAAAAACCCACTGTTGTTGTTGTTGTCAAGTGGTGAGGTCAGGGAGAGGTGCTCTGTCCACCACTAAATGGAGCAGGTCTTTACCAGCCCGTCTCACCCTGAGGAGTCCTGGCTGTCAGTGGTGCCCTTCAGACGGCAGGCCTACACAAGACAAATGTGGCTATCGAGGCACTGCTCCATGCCTCCGTTCATGGACAGCCTTGCTGTGTGGAGAACAAGACTCCTATTTGTATTCATGGTGACCTTTGCCCTGTTTATATGTTTACATCTTATTAGAATGTTGGATTTGATTTGTGGATTCAAATGAAGCATTTATAATGGGTGTGTTTCCAGGTTTTGCTATACTGAAGGAGACCAACATTTGCCTCAAGGATTGTGCAAACAAGAACAATTTGTTCAACACAGTCCTTGTGAGACAAAGGGCTATTTTTGACATCTTGGTTAGATTTAGGTTAAATGCTGCTGTTAAGAAAGTGTGTGGGTGATGTTGTTGCTGCTGTTGTTGTTGACAAATGCAGTGTGATTTGAGTATAAGTGTGTGTGTGTGTGTGTGTGTGTGCGTGTGTGTGTGTGTGTGTGTGTGTGTGTGTGTGTGTGTGTGTTTGGCCACAGGATAACTTGCTGGGCTCCGTTCTCAATCAGAATAACACCTCTTGCTCCAGAGGAAATCCCCTGTTTTGGTGAAGAAATGCTTAACTCAGAAAAACCCTACATGTGTGGTTTCTAAAAGTCTCCTAACATTTCCTGGGGAAGACTGCAAACAAAGCATGTAGGGCACACTAAGTCCAAAGCCCACTGATTATGAATCCAAAAAAGGAGCAAATATTTTGCGTAAACATATAAAATGCAGAAATCCTTTCATATCATTACCAACACCTGCAATGACAAGAGTAAAGAGTACCTTCATCAAACCTGTCCTACTAACAGACCAAAGCCTCAAAACCAGAATGTGCAATCAAATGGAATTAAACAAATTTACAACCCAGCCAAAACAAAAATTGACATGACCTATTAGGAAACAAGCACAAAGCAAACCTTTCTACTATCTTGCTCTAAATGTAAGGGACACTTTCCTGCACATTGATTGGTGCAGCTCCCCGCACTGCAGTTCACTGGAGTTAGGTTAAATGGGATAAGGCAAATCTTGTTTTTGATTGTGTGTGAAAAATGACAAAAATACCCTTTCTCAACTACATTTTCACTGCATTTTCCCCACGTGGTCATTCTCAATCTTGAGAAAATTGAGAATGGTAGACCCAGAAAACATTGGTACCTGTAGAACAAAAGGTTTGCAATACCTGCACCCCAGCAGAACCTGAGAGAGGGCTGAATTTCCTGAAAAAATGTCAAAGAAATTTGAGAGCTGTTGTCATGGTTTTGAGCGTGCCTTGATAGCTGCCAGGAATTGAGGGCAGTATTTCTCTGACAGACGTCAAACCTGTCTTATGCCAATGTTTTAGTTTCTCTCTTATTATTATTGTGGCCACATTAATTATAGCGACAACAAAATACTATTATTTTTTTTTTATTCTGTTCATGGAGCTGGAAGGACGTATACAGAACTACGCTCTGATTGAACGAGATGTTTTCTTTAGGCCTTAGCAACAGTGAGGAAAAAATCTGTTGGAAAAGAGCTGCGCTTCCTAATTTCCTGCCAAATGTACAACGGCCTAGAGACACATATTTTCCCTCTGAACATACTGACCTACAAAGAATTTAAAAACGATGCAATTCAATTCATTGATGAACTCGGTAACGCGAAATAATGTGTCATCACAGCAGCAACATTTGTGAACCACTGCCAAACTGGTGAAGCACAGCAGAAACAATATTGTAATAATACCAACAGTATTTATTTCTCCTTAAATTGTCATTCATATTTTAACAATTTGCATACTGTTTCATCACTCTACAAAACTATTCATATAAAATGTAAAATGCCTTTTCTAATCCCAAACATTTGTGTAATGATTCCTTTGAATATTTCTTCTATTTTTTTTTTTCTTTTGGTATTGATTATTTATGTTTTCTCTTTCCATTTTTTCCATTTGCTTTAGTAATGTAAACAAATGTTTCCCATCCCAATAAAACCCTGTAAATTTAAGTTGAATTGACAAGAGAGTGTGAGAGACAGGAAGCAACACAGAGAAATAGAGAACAGTAGTGTCTTACATGCGTACGTACACATACACAAAATAGTAGATGATCAAAGGAAAACAACACAGAGATCAGCCGACCGTGTGTTTCACCATCCCCCTGAGTATTCTCAGCATGATCTTCATGTGCTGTGAGCTGTGTATGTGACATGGTGACGCTGCCTATCCCGTGTAACTGAGGTCTGTGGCCCATAAGAACTCCAAATACCGTAGAGATTGAGGAACAGTGTTTGTTGTCTGTTTTATTAAAACAAAGTTGTGTGTGTCTGTAAAAAAATCAATACAACTGTCAGATTTATCATTACATAATAAACATGGCCTGAACGCTCATCGTAGGGGAGACTGGGGATAGTTGTAACATTTTGGACATTTCTGTCTCTCTCTTGAAGCTCTTTTAAGCCAGTGCATTCAAAATTGTATACAAACTAGTTACATGTGTCTGCTATTAGATGGCATAGCTGTTATATCTGTAACACAAACAAAAAATGTGTGGTTTAGTCTCAAACACAAGGAGTGAAATGTTACAATTCACCCCATAGCCTGGGTCAGTTGTAACATACCCTGGGGTGAAATGTAACAATATGATATACCCTGGGGTGAGTTGTAACAATATAAAAAAAATGATAACAAAAAAATAATATTGAAAGCTTTTTTTTTACTTTTAACATAATTACTTTTAACAATTACTTTTTAACATAATTGGTGTGTGTGTGTGTGTGTGTGTGTGTGTGTGTGTGTGTGTGTGTGTGTGTGTGTGTGTGTGTGAAGTATGTTAGTTACTATCAGTCATAGTAGTGAAACATTTGAACATAATACATTTGAACAAAATGAGCATTACTGAATATTAGTTTGTGTGTTTGTGCTCGTTTGTTACTGTCAGTCTAGGCATACTGAAATTCAAAGAAAACATATATAGGCCTACAACAAAAATTTTGCATATAGTAGGTTGTAACATTTTAATTGTTATTACAACTAACCCAGACTTCTATAGTCATGAACTAGCTTACCTTACAGCTAACAGATAAAACATTATCACTAACAACTTGCATGAAAGATATCTAGATAGACACACAATAAACATGATTTAAGTTTGATGAATTTAATCACATAGCTGGCAATACTATCACAAAAATTAATGAGGTAAAAAAAAAAACTTTCTTACCTCAAAATAAGTTTTTTCCTTTTAAAAAATGTTGTGTCTGCCACAGGGTGCTACTTCTTCACATGTGAAATAAGGATTAAATTGAGCATGTGCAGAGTGAATCAGATGATTCATAACTTGTTCCTGATTAGAGAAATTGGAAGTGTTACAACTAACCTGTGTTACAACCATCCCCGGTCTCCCCTACTCAACAACATTTGACATTTCCAGCACCCTGTCTTCCTGACGGAACCGCTGGGATAGAATGCGGTACGTGTTTTCCATTTAATTCCTCGGCTGGACCTCTGGGAAATAATGATTACATTGATGACAATGAAAGTGACATGTGAATCTGTCCTCCAATTACAGGTGAAGTAGGGTGCTGAGAGGAGAAACAAACTCGTTTTCCACGTAGCCCAACACGTAGCCCAAAACAATCTATTATTCACTGTACACCGCAGTGCCATACAAAATCAGGGCAACATCAATATTTCAAGCCCTGTTTCATCTTTAACGTATCGTCTCCTCTGAGAGAGCGTTGTGAAAACACGGCAGCACCCTTGCAGGGACATAACATGCAGGCTGCTATTGGTTGTTTTTGTTTTAAAACACTATATTTAAAGCGCTTTGAAAATTTGACGCAGGGTATAAACCATTTACTCTGAATAGAAACATTTGTATAATGTAAAAATGTTTCTATAATTGTATAATGGGTGAACCTCATGGTCAATGTTATGGTCATCATTATGGTCAACATTACATTCAATGTTATGGTCATTATTATGTTCAGCAATATGGTCAGTGTTATGGTCACTATTATGATCAATGTTATGGGAACTATTATGGTCAATGTTATGGTCACCATCATGGTCAATGTTGTGGTCATCATTATGGTCAACAATATGGCCAATGTTATGATCACTATAATGGTCAATATTATGGTCACCATAACGGTCAGTGTTGTGGTCACTATAATGGTCAATGTTATGATCACCATTATGGTTAACTGTATAGTCAGTGTTATGGCTATCATTGTGGTCAATGTAATGGTCAGTGTGATGGTCACTATTATGATCAACATTATGGTCAATCCTTATGGTTATGGTTATCCTTATGGTCAATGTTATGGTCATCATTACTGCCAATGTTATGGTCATCATTACTCTTGATGTTATGGTCATCATTGCGGTCAATCTTATAGTCAGCATTGTGTCAATGTTATGGTTAATCTTATGGTTAACGTTGTGTCAATGTTATGGTCAATCTTATGGTCAACGTTGTGTTGATGTTATGGTCAATCTTATGGTCTATGTTTTGCCGATGTTAGAGTCAATCTTACGGTCAACGGTGTGTCAATATTATGGTCAATCTTATGGTCTATGTTGTGCCAATGTTATAGTCAATCTTACGGTCAGCATTGTGTTGATGTTATTGTCAATGTACAGGTGTGTCAAGCTTGTATTTTCATAACCAAGAAGACTTTATTGCTGCCTCAGATGCTTCAACAAAGTACTGAGTGAAGGAGACTTAATAATTATGTAAATGTGATCACTTTAAGAATGAGGTTGTGTAATAACAAAATGTGGAAAAAGTGAAGGGGTCTGAATACTTCCCTGATTTCACTGTATGCTTATCTTATATAACAGCGCTATTAAAAGAAATAGAGTTTTGAGTTGTCTTGTACAACATGTATCTGGTAAGCAAATGCATCTGTCATGTGAATGTGTTGCTGTTTTTAAACATAAGTCACCTTTAAAATGATAGGCATCCTTAACAGCAATGAGATGGGAAATGCTGTGCATTAAATAAACAACACAGGTAACGGGGGATATTTTAATTTAATTTATTGCCCTTCATTCATAATTTAAGAGAATTAACCACAGCTACACTTTCATTAATTAGAATTGTGTCCTACAACAAATAAACTGTCAAAAGTTTGCTTTCAGTACTTCCTCCCCATTGCCAGGATAACTACAATAAGACTGAACCTATAAATCATGATTCGATAGGACACATCGAAAGGGGTTTTAGACCAATCCTCCACACAGAATATCCCCAGATCCGTGAGATTGTTCGTTCTGCTCTTATAGACTGCCCTCTTCAATAAAAACCACAGGTCCCCTCTGGGATTTAGATGGGAGATGGACTTTGCATATTCTTGGTGGATTTCGTTGGTGGTCATTGACTTGCAGTAACCTCCACTTGCGGACACCTTTCAGCCAATCAAGTGTGCATGGCCAATATTTTTACGTAATCTTTCCAAAGCAACGATTCCAATTCAAATTTCAAATTCAAACTACACACGTTTACATCTGACTTATTGGCCATGGATACCATTTGTTGTTTTCTACGTTGAAATGAAAGTGCACAAGCGGAATAGAGTCATTTGGCTATTTGGCTTCCACTGAATTCCACATACTTCTGCCTCAAAGACATGTTTGAATAAGTAAAACTTGTGTGCTCATTCTCACAGAAGTATTTATACAGAAGAGATACTCCTGGTGCATTGTGGGCAATTTCAGCTTGACAAGCCTTTAGCCATGTAGACCTGTTTCAAGGGAGGAACAGTGAGGAGGGAGTGCATAGCAACTTGCCATACACTGGAAAAGACGTAGACTTTTGCAAAGGGGTTATTGCCTCATCCAAGCCTCATTCAATTCCCCCCCCCCACTGAAAATGTTGCATGTTAAGCTGTCTGCTCATGTCGTCTGACGACTTGTGTGCTTCCCTGCAAAAGATCCAGAAGCTGTGCGCCAGCGGATCACATTGTACACGCAAGCTTATTCTCAATATCCAATATCACATCAATCTGTCCGCCTATTTAGATGTATTTGAGGAGGGTGTTTGGTGAGCGCAGAAGTAAATTTGAGGAAACAACACCATTAAACTGATTTCAGTCACACACACTGGTTAATAAATATCGCTGAACAACACAAACTGTGTAAATGGAGTCCATGTCTGTAGCAAATCTGAATAATGAAAACATGTGTTTGGCTCTTTTATATTTTTGGTATGGCAGTGGATTCTCTTATAGACCACACAAAAAAGACTAAGAAATCAAATAAACACCATCAGATCAGAGGGCGTGTGGAGGAAGGAATGGCCAGAGGCAGCAGTAGCTACGTAAAACAAATATATATATGCACACGCGCAGGAACTTAGAGGAATCGTTTGTCTCGAGGGGTAACAGCAGAGACAAGAAGGACCCGCAATCACTCCATTAATGAACATGTTTGAATGCTGTGCACTGCTATGCAGTCTTTAAGTATGACTGCGGGTGCATTCAGTTGGCATATTTTCCCAAGGCCTAGTTAACACTGCGTTTGTCTATAGGCAGAGCAAAGCAATAGGGTCTTTCTGTCACTAGGGATGCTTTTATATGCCCTTGTTATTTCTCAAACAAAGTATTGTCCTCCTTGATTTGCATTGAGTCCAAAACACAAGATGTGTGTGTGTGTGGGCCTGTATGTCTGTGCATGAGCATGCGAGGGAAAAAGAGAGAGGGCGTATAGTCTTATAGCCTAGGCAGGGATAAGTCGGGAAAGGTTGGTATCTTCCCAAAGCAGCTTTAGGAGACTATTGTAGTGTTCTTAGCTGCCATGGAACAAATGTGGACAATTTAACAGCAATCACACTAGCGTTTGACTGTGTTTTATTGCCATCTAGTGGTCACTGAAGTTAATTAACACGTTTATCGTTGACTGAGTACTATGATTGAGTTGAATGATTTCACTATGTAACAAATTTTCGCTCCAGAACGGCCAATGTGTTATCCTGTCCTGTCCTGTCCTAATAAATTTTCTGTAGATTGCATTGAATGCAGAAATTACAATCAGTGTAAGTCACATACACAGCAAAGTATGAAAACGAAGCATTTGGATGGAGAATACCAGTGCGACATTATTTGTTTTCATCAGACTTTTTCGTACCCTGCAGATGGAGAAAAAGACAAAAGAGGAAGGAAGCCACTTTTAAAAGCGCCTTACCGCCCTTATTTAAAACCGGGGCGCGGTGTGTATCACGTGTCACTGGACAGTCAGGAACGCATTCTCAGTGGTGTGGCAGAATCGCTAGATGGAATAAAAATCGTGTGCATCCACGTTAGAACGTTTGTACACTGTGTTGTTGAATATATTGAGAAAATACGACAAACATGGCAGAATAACGCGTAGCTAGTACGTTACTGCTAGTAGCGATGTATAGCTTACGTTACCAGTATAGCTATTTGTAGTTACAGTAGCTACCCCTTTCGACCGATTGCTAAATAAGTTCACAGGTAAGGTACTGTAGATGGTGTTTCCTTTGGCTGCTCCTCAATGCTGTGTATTAACTTTTATGTTTTATATAACACTTTTAAAAATAGCTACATTACACCAGCAATTTCTGTTCCTTTAGCAATTTTATATTTAACTAATTTAACGGGTTGGTAGTTGATATGCCAAGGCCAAAAGGAGACAGTGTTGCTGGGTCTGTTTTAAAAGGAGTCCTTATGCCGTGACATTGTGTATCGCAATGCCGTGACCCGGATTCGAACCGGGGTTGCTGCGGCCACAACGCAGAGTACTAACCACTATACGATCACGGCGAGCTACCAGGACTCGTGCGTGGGGCGTAGAATTCACTCTACTTGAATTAGCAAGGCAAATCATTCGGAAGGGTGACCCTTTTACCAGAATTTTTTGTTGCAGTGGTGATCAGACCATAAAATGGGATTATGAGTTTGAAAGATTTGACTGAGTTACAGTTTTTATAAATAAATCAGCCGCTTAAAATAAAGCGATTACGAGACATGTCTGTATAAAACATTTAGAGAAATAACCATTCTGTGTGTATGGAAAATGCGGCATCTTTCATCAGCTAATGAAACATGAGATTCACACGTTGCATATATTTTTTGTTTGGTACAGACATGTTTTAAAAAGAACCCTTTTGCCGTGACATTGTGTATCGCAATGCCGTGACCCGGATTCGAACCGGGGTTGCTGCGGCCACAACGCAGAGTACTAACCACTATACGATCACGGCGAGCTACCAGGGCCATGCGCCATATTGGAGTAATTGGGGTTTTAACCCTCCGATTGCATGACGTGGACAACAAGCATGTTCACAACGCTGTGCAATACCACGCTGCCAGATTATTTCTCTGCATTGGACCCACAATGTTTGATGCCCATGTGTCTGTAAAAGTAAAGTTTGTCGTTTAATATACTTTTTGCATTTAAACTGTATTATCGTTTAGCAAACTAGATAGCTACTGTTATATTATATACTATTACATGAAGCTAGCTAGCTAGTTAGCAACAGCACTAGCCACCATGTTTGTACGGAAAATTGCAAATTATTTTCATATTTTTTTCGGGAGTAATTTAACAAACAATGGCCATATTACAAATAGACGTTTACATAGTAGCAGGTCTAAGCTTTGCCCTTTCTCTCCCACAGGAGGAGAGTCCAGAACTATGACAATGAATGGAAAACTCATCCCCTATACTCCACTGGCGGTTGACTTCTGGCAAGTTAGGAAATGTCCACAAGCCCGGCTGTTCTTCCTGTCCCATATGCACAGTGACCACACTGTGGGTTTGACATCTACCTGGTCCAACAGACCCATCTACTGTTCGCCAATCTCTGCTACACTGCTCAAACTCAAACTACAGGTGAGGTAGCTACTTTGCTGTCGAATTATATTGTACATGACACAAGGCAACGTCAGGAATGTAGATACGAGAAAGTATGGTATTTTTCTGGGCCACTTGAAATTCTCTGGCTAGCTTTTGATATGAATGGCTATCAACAGCAGCGCCTCATTTTCATTTGGTATGTGTTGAGTGCCAAATAGCTTTCAGCGTCCTCTCCTCAAAACCGTTTGCCTTTGGTCAGGTCAGAGAACGATGGATCCATCCTCTGGAGGTGGGGGAACCGTACATGCTTCCGCTGGACGACAAGGGCAAGGAGAGGTTGACCGTCACTCTTATGGACGCCAACCACTGTCCCGGAGCGGTCATGTTCCTGTTCCAAGGGTACTTCGGCACTATACTCTACACCGGTACGTTGTGTATTCCACCGCACCGAACAACATTCAGCCAGGTCGGAATTAACTGAACATTGCCACACCAGGGGTAGCAAGGTCTGGAGCCTGCTGGTTTTCAGTTCTACCACATCATTAAGTCCCCTATTGGAGGGTTGAAATGTACAGAAAGGAGTGGAACTGGCTTTAAGGTCCAGAGTTGAGAGTTTGGGGGCACAATGCAACACTCATCAGGGTCACGTTGTTTAATAAGATTCGTTCATTGGGCACGCCCCTGAAGTGGGCAATTAATAGCGTGTAAGCCGTAATGGTGTTTGAGTTTGGCTTAAATTCTCTTTTAAGTGTTTTATGCATCATTATCTGCCTATTGTTCCAAAACAATTTAAATGTTGTGAACAGGCTGTGGATAACATGCCAGTAATGACAAATTTCACTTTGTGATTCATTATCAATTGCAACCTTGGCAATAAGCATCGCCACTACTTTCCCCAGGGGGTAACTGTTTCTATAACCAGCTGAGATTAACTTTAATTAGTTTTTTTTTTTTAAATTTGGAGTTGTCTGCACAGTGTTTCACCATCCTCCTAAAAGCCGTTTAAACAGGATTCCCAGGACCTTTGTGGATGCACGCCCATGGCTTGTGTGCTGTGGGAAAAATATTTGCTTACTCAAGCCGGCAGCCTTGTGAGCATTCCCATTTAATTCACAGCAGTTCTGGCCTTTTTTTGTTTTTAGATTAGATTAGATTCAACTTTATCGTCATTGAACGGTACAAGTACAGTACAACGAAATGCAGTTAGCATCTAACCAGAAGTGCAAATAGAGAAGGGCAGAAAATGTCTAAGTATTTACAAGTATTAAGTATATGTATGTACAAGTGGAATGTATAGGTGTGCAATTAATGCAAATGTCAATACATATGGCAATTCTAAATGTCCATTGGAAGTTGGTGATCTCAACTTGAAAACTTGGTCTTAATTGTTTAGTGGTGAGTACTCTGCGTTGTTGCCACAGCGACCCCTGGTTTCAAATTCGGGTCACAGCATTGTGATACACCGAGCTAATTTCGTGTGAGCTACCTTTAAGCGGTGTCATCTAACATGTAAGACTAACTGGATTGCTGACTGGGTTACTAGGCAACTGCCATTAGCTGATAGCTGTAACTGCTGTACCGATTAATTAATTTTTTGTATCTGGATGATTCCAAAATTCAGGGGGGTGGAGGTTATTGGTTAGCTCCAACATACAGCCATTGACTTGGACAGGTGTGTATATTATTGAAAGTGTGGTTCTTTTCTGACTGTCACTCCATGGCTGCTTTTAACCCACCCTGCTGGCACAAGCCCTGGTAGCTCGCCGTGATCGTATAGTGGTTAGTACTCTGCGTTGTGGCCGCAGCAACCCCGGTTCGAATCCGGGTCACGGCATTGCGGTTCACAATGTCACGGCATAAGGGCTGTTTTTATAGTAAGTTGAAACTCACTTTGTCTTCTAACTCGCTATTAAGCTAACTAACTGGTTAAATATAAAACTATTCCTTTTGCCAGTATTTCTGTATAGCTGTGTGGTTCTCAAACTCCTATGGGTCCACTAATCTTTCATAATGTTGTTGTCGTGCTAAACTAGCTCACCTACATTACCTAAACAAGGGCTTTAAATTTAATTGTCGTGTTGAACCAGTTATCCTGGCTTTGAAACAATTATAATCATAAATGGAACGGCATCATAAACCATTCCAGAAATTAGTTTGATTCTGTCATCAAGTGTGTCTGACTGTCCATTAAAATTACGAGTTACGAAAACCAAACGTTTTAGTGAGATTTTACATTACTGGTTAGATATTAGAGTGGAAAGGAACTGTGTTTGGCTATGTTTCTGAATGTGCGTGGCCTTTTGACACCCACAGTGGATGTTTTGGTCCAGGGCGCTGTGGCTTAGTTGGTTAAAGCGCCTGTCTAGTAAACAGGAGATCCTGAGTTCGAATCTCAGCAGTGCCTTTTTGTAATAGGGCTTGGTGTGAGGACTACACAAGTGTTTTTTTCACAAATTACCAAAACAAGGAATTGCAGAACATTTTGTAACTTGACTATTTAGTGCTTGCAATTTATAAGCACTGACAAAATATTGTTTAGATTATACTAAGGGCAGTGAAAATAGGTTAAATTTTTACGTTGTAATGAGAACATAAACTTGTTTGTAGGGGTAAAATGTGTTAACATCACTGCAGCACCATGGTTGGTTGTGTCTCCCCTGTAGCCATTCAGCCCTGGTAGCTCGCCGTGATCGTATAGTGGTTAGTACTCTGCGTTGTGGCCGCAGCAACCCCGGTTCGAATCCGGGTCACGGCATTGCGATACACAATGTCACGGCACAGGGGTTGTTTTTATAACAACTTCAAACTTTCATCTAAGTGGCAATTTAGCGAACTGTCTGGATAACGATACGACTGCCAGTTGACACTATTCCATTCTCGCTCTGTGGTTCTCAAATTCCTCCTCTGGGACCATAAGTGTTTCATGTTGTTGCAGCCCTGAACTAGGTCAACTAATTTAACCAAAACAAGGACTTCAAAATGAATTTAGCTGGACCAGTTGCGCTTGCTTTGGAACAATTGAAATAACCTAGAACTGTAAACCCCTGTAGAAAATACTGTTTTAACATCACTGCAACTGCAGGCTTGGTTGGTCCTGTGTCTTCCCCTGAACTCGTCAGCCTTGGTAGATCGCTGTGATCGTATAGTGGACAATACTCAGCTAGTACTCCACAATGTCACAGCATAAGGACTCTTCTTCAGGTGAGTTATCTTAGACTGCGTAATCTAACTAGTAAACCCAAAACGTCTGACTGCCGTTATGTAATACTGTCCTCATGCTTCCCTGCCGTGGGTTGTTTCCAAAATTAGGAAATCACAAAGAGCTTGCTGTCACTTGATCGGTTCCTCATTAAATTATGATATAAACAAAATTCAGAAAGAGGCACGATACTTTAATTTTTTCATATATGTTTTGCCTGAGGCAGTAGATCTTGCCTTGTCTTAGTTGGCTGAAGGGCTGGTGTGGTAAACAGGAGGTTCTGAGTTCAAGGCTCACCAGTACTTTTCAAAAGAGGTACGTGTTTGAATCTCAGCTGCGCCATTTAAAAGAGGTACAAGTGTTTGAACTATGTCCATTTCGTAGGGATAAATAACCAGTGGATTTTTTTTTAAGAGTGATGTTGTACAGTGAACAATATGCTGCCAAGAAAAATGGACTTCAATGTGAAATAAGTGTTATGTACGTATGGATCTTGATATCTCATTATATATTGCCTAATCCAATAATTATCTACTCCACTCGGCTCTTTATCGAGTAGGTAATGACATGTTCATATAATATCCGTAAAAGTGTACTGCTTCTGCAGTAAGTCTAAAATGTTACCATATCATGGCACAGCTTCAAAGCGTTCACACTGAGGGCTTATGCCATTTTGAAGTAGTGACCTCATTGAGACTCCGTTGGCTCATTTGACCTGCAAACAGCCTCCAACGTTGTCACTGAATGAGCTTCTCAAGAAAGAGACTGCAGAAAGAGACTCAAGAAAGAGAGTCTGTGATTGTAATAGATTGTGCATCCACACATGATCGCCCCGCTGAAATGGCTACGCTTCTCCCAAATACACTGTCGCGCACCTTTCAGTTCTAGCTCGTACATACCTTCTCCTGGCTCTCTCGATTCCAGGAGACTTCCGCTACACCCCGTCCATGCTGCGCGAGCCCTGCCTGCAGACCAACACCACCGTGGACGTTCTGTACCTGGACAACACCAACTGTGACCCGACGCGCACCCTGCCCTCCCGACAGCGGGCCGCCCAGCAGATCAAAGAGATCATCCGCGGCCATCCCGGGCACAACATTGTCATCGGTGAGACGGACAATTTGCCAACGTGTCGCTTCGACATGTTAGTGTAGTAGGGCTGTTTCTACGTAGTCGTCATGGATATGCTGCCATCTTGTTTGATCAGCGGTTGTATTCGGTGCTGCTTTGTGCACGCAGTGCAGTTGTAGGCGGCCCCTTCGGATATCCTGTTGTCACCTGTGTGACGACTGGCAGTATGTCAGCTTTTTGTCCACATCTCACTGCATGATTGATTTAAAAGTCAAATCAGACAGATCCTATATGTTTCATTCTTTGAGCCCAACATGACCTGCTTTTACATTTAGACAAGCATGAATGATTCTATGAAGTGCAGACAGTTTCCGCAGTTTCCTCATGGCTGCTTTCAACAGCCATGTCTTGCGTGAGCCCTGGTAGCTCGCCGTGATCGTATAGTGGTTAGTACTCTGTGTTGTGGCCGCAGCAACCCCGGTTCGAATCCGGGTCACGGCATTGCAGTACACAATGTCATGGCACAAGGGCTTCCTTTTTTAATACATTAATTTGAACTGACAGAGCGGATGTACTTAAATGTTTGGGTCTACATGTCTTCATAAAAGTGCTGTGAAGAAATTGTGTTACGGAATCATGTTGTTGAAAGCCCATAATCCCACTGCTTCCCAGAGGAGGATAATACTTCTTGAATCGATTGTAGTTGTGGCATTGTGATAAAGTATATACACACATTATTATATTACACTGAACAACAATAACATGCAATAACATCAATATGAATTAATTCACTGTGCGCTAATCTTTCACATAATAGAAATATGCTTTTTGTGTATACGAGAAATGTTAGGGCATGAAACGTGGGACCAGCATATAAGTAGTTGCGTTTCGTAAGTGTTGTTTTTTTTTTTTAGTATTTTCTAATTCTATTTCTATATGTCATGTATTGGCCAGGCCTGTACTCCCTAGGCAAGGAATCTCTGCTGGTCCAGCTTGCCATGGAGTTCAAGACCTGGGTCGAAGTGTCCATCGAGAGGCTGGAGACTCTGAGAGTGCTGGAGCTGCCGGACGTGTTCACCACCGAGCCAGGTGCCGGCCGGATCCGGGCTGTGGACCAGTCTGAGATCCGCTCCGCCAGTCTGCTCCTGTGGAACCGGGAGCACCCCACTCTGGCCATCCTGCCGACCAGCCGACCCGTGGTCTCATTTCACCCCAACGTCCATGTGGTGCCCTACTCTGACCACTCCTCTTACCAGGTAGGGAGGAGTCTTGTGTGTGTATATAGGCCTTAGTAGGGTGCTGGTTAAGCATTTTTCTGTATGACTGAGTTCAACACAAAATCGAAATATATGCATATGTATGTATATGTTTATGTCTATCGCTTTTTTCTTTTGAACTTAGTCATACAGATATATATTTTACTTTTGTACCAGATATTATTATTATTATTATTAAATGGCCCTCTGGATAAGAGTGTCTGCTAAATAATTAAAATGCACAGAAAAATTTATTAAATTAAAAGGAAGTTAGGTGTAGTGCAATGATTTGGGGGGGAGGGGAAGGCATTGCTGAGATTTGAACTCAGGATCTCCTGTTTACTAGACAGGCGCTTTAACCAACTAAGCCACAGCGCCTGGTGCCATTTGCCAGGTGTTGTCTGAACCAATTCAGGAAAATCAAATTTAAATTTAGTAGTTTCAGAATGTCAATTTGTTTTCAATTCTGTTTTAACCTGAAATATTTAAACATTACTTTTTAACATTTTTAACATTAAAACATTTACTTTTTAATATTTTTTTTGCAGCACAAATCATTTTGATGTACAATTACACCCTGGACAAGACACAAACATGAATGAGTTCAGCATACTCTTAAAAGTCTCAGTTCAGCAGTGGTCAAACTTCTGGTGTCCCACAATTCTGTTGTAGCCCTGAACTAGCTTACCTGAACAAAACAAATAAGGGCTTGATGATTAGATGACAAGTTAAACTAATTTTGTAATGGTTAGCTATGACAGACTATAGATACTAAGAATTCGTTTCACATTTCCTGTTAGGAAAAGTAGGCAACATTGTTTAGTTTCTCTATATCAGTTGTAACTTTTGAGGAGAATCGAGGAGAGTTGGCCTTTAAATTCCCTTGAAAATCCCTCAGCCTGCATGCTTACAGGGACAATGAAGGGCCATTCAGATCCCCTCCCCCACATCCATTTATCATAAGTACCTCATGAGCTTTAGTTGAACTGCCACATTCAGACCCCTAAATTTAAGCTTGTTTCACTCCAACATTTGTAAACAGTTTAAGCCACCAATGTATAGCCTCGAAACATGGTTACACCTGTCATGTGGATGTCATGATCAGGCCTTGCTTCCATTGCTCTCTCAAATAATTTGAGAGTTGCATTTCTCCAGACCCATCGTTCAGCAATTGATTAAAACGCAGTTAGTGACCATTTAGGTATTGCTAAAAGACTCATAAGTCAGTTAATGGATTAATCTAAACCATCTTTGACCTGGCCGTATTCATGAAATGCCACAGTTGTCTTGTTACCCAGTCAATTAGCTCATACCTGCCCCCTAAGGATTATATTACAGATTAGGAAGTTTCAACTTGTTCCGAAAAGACAGTGGGGGGGTTGGTTACTCGGTATACGATGATGGGGAAAGGTATGACAGTTATTTTGTCTTCAAATCCGATGATTGGCCACACTTATCTAACTCCTCTCTCTTACTACCAGGAACTGGAAGACTTTGTCTCCGCCCTGAGGCCCACCTCACTGGTCCCCATCGTCGGCAGGCCTTCCTCTGGCATCCCCTCGTTCTCCGCCCTTCTGCCTCGGAGGAAGCGCCACGAAGTCCTGGTTCCCGAGTCTGTCCAGCACTACATGAAGGGAGGATCTGAGTTTCAGGATCAAGTGGCAGGTCCGACCAGCATTTCAGGTTACGGTAGTCTGCCACGCAGGCCCATCCGACCCCATCCACCTAGAGGGGTGGTGTTCGAGTCCCCCCGGAAGACTTCTTCCCAGGGATCCAGATCTGGGTGTGTAGTGGTGGAGGCCTGGGAGATGCACCCCGTGGAGCATTCAGGAGGTCAGGAGGAGGAGATGGACACGGAGATGGAAGGAGATGGAGAGGAGTCTGACTGTGTTCTGATGGATCTGAGTAAAGACCCCAGCCCCGCCAAAGACAATGACTCCAGCCCCAGTCTGACCAGAGTCCCCAATTTTAACCGTGGGGGGGGACGAAACCCGTGGAGCCTGAATCTGGTCCAGAGTGTTTCTGAGAATCTGGACCTCGATCTGGGGGAGGAGAGTTTGCCCTTCAGTCAGTTCACACAGAATAACTTTGCCCCGATGGAGGTCCTGAGAAACACAGCTGTTTCACTGAGACCCAGAGGTGTGATGGAGAACCAGTCTCACCATCCACCCAGTGACAGTGACAAAATGGCCACCCTGAACTGTAACCTAAACCAAGTGTCATTAAACCAAACCAGTCCTCACACTGGAAGCCCAGACCAAGAGGAAGGTCTTGCTCCATTACTGCATGTGTGTCTGAACCCCAGTTTGGATGCCAGTGCCTGTTTGAACACTAGGAGCCCTACTGGAACACATCACCACCTGGAGGACTGTGAAATATCGCTTCTGTTTTCCCTCCCCTTCTCAGACGAGGATCTGTACGACTCCAGGCGGTACTCGAACAAACACCTCGATCTGAGCTTTATCAAAAGGTTCAGCCTCTCTCCTTCAAATGTGGAGTAGGGTAATGTTGCCCTGAACTGGGCGCTGGTCCATTTTTCATTCGCCCCCCAGCTAATGGTAAAAGTAATGATTTGGGAGATGTGAAGCTGACTGTAGATGTTTTCCCCCGGGGGAATCATTACCTTAGATGTGTTCCAGTAGAGAAATTGAACTTCTCTGTTCCACTCTGCGTGGGGAAGGGATCTTAGCTGCTAACAGTGGTCAGAGAAAGACCCATGTGAAAACCTGTGTGCTTTCACAAGTGACCTGAGTGTTTTTTTTACATTTATGTTATAAACACTTCTGCACTTTGAAAAGTATGGTTGAATTTTACTTGCTAGGCCGGATTATAATGGAGATTCTCCACTAAGCTTGCTTTTTGGTTGAGAATTGAACCTATGTCAAGGAGACAAACCAATTATATCATTGTCATTTAATTGATGGCATGATTGGCATTTATACAGGAGCAGTATTAACCCCACCCACTCCTATGTGTCATGGGTAGTGTGTGCAATGGATTTCTTTAATTGCCCATAACTGAACAGTGTTTTGAATGTGAATTCTACGTACTGCTCAAATGTTGTCACGGAGTCACTGCAGAAAGAGTGTTGTTTCCAACAAATGAGAATACTGTGAGAAATGTGTTAAATAAAGATTGATGAAGTTGATGCTGGACTGCTGTTTATGGCTCCTGTGCAAAGGGTTAAGTATGCTGAACTCATTCAATTGCTTGAATTCCTTGGGGGTTTTTCACTGGAGGGTTTAGTGGATTGCTGATAGATTAAATGTTCCATTGTTGCCACCATTTCCATGTAATTTCAACTTCAGATTTGGCCAGAAGGTTGCCACCATTTCCATGTAATTTCAACTTCAAATTTGGCCAGAAGGAGGCTGTAGAGTGCTGTCAGAACAACGTAGTCTTGTGTTTTAGCAGAGCAGTGTAGTTAGGTAGCTCTAACATCAACCCTGGACAATAGAATTTTCATTGAAAATGGGTGCAACACTTCAAAGGGAAGATATTGTATAGATCAATCTCAATTCTAGGTCTGTTTACTAAAGTACTTATATTTATACCACTGTCACAGAAATGCGGGCAGTTTTTAAAAGATTTACCTTGATTTTAACAATTGGAAGAGATAAAGGAAAAATACAGTGCATTTACTAGACAAATAATTGACTTGAATAGGGACACGTGGTCTGTTCATTCTATTTCTATGCGTGCAATACTATCCAACAGGCAAAATATAGTTACATAGCAACTGCAGCATGGGCTTGAATTGAGCCAAAGCTCTTTCAGCAAAAACTCTCCTCTGTCTTTCCGTACTGTCTCAATCGATGAAGTATACAGCCTGAACATACAGTACCAGTCGAAAGTTTGGACACACCTAATCATTCAAGGGTATATCTTTAGTTTTACTTTTTTCCACATTGTAGAATAAAAGTGAAGTTGTGAAAACGATTAAATAACTTGTATGGATTCATGTAGTAACCACATTCATGTAGTAACCACAAAAAACAGATCCAAATACATTTGATATTGTAGATGCTTCAAAGTAGCCACGCTTTGACATTCCACACACAGCAGGTTCTGAGAAGTGACCCGCTGCTGGGCACCTGGAGGGTGATAATGGGAATTTCACTAACAGAACTCTGTTATGGTGTCTGTATCTGTTTGTCCTGAAATGAATAAAATTATGTTTTAACCCAGGTCTGCTTCACCACCGGAAGCTGTGGATATGTCTGTCATTGATGCCTCAAGGCAGGTTCACAGCCTCATGTGTCATGTCCCCACTGGTGCGTTTTACCATATTATTCAGTGAACTATTTAGTGCACTACCTTCAGCCAAAGCCTATTGGGAGCATAGGGAATAGGGCACCATTTTGGATAAATTTTTTCTGTGCCCCGGCAGCTTGCCCTGGGCACAGCACAGCGAGAAGCTAATTTACTGATCCTCTATTGAAACAGGTGACCTTTCACACCGTGAGCACCGAGCAGGAGCAGCATCTGGGCAGGAGGCGGTGTTGGGGTGGGGGGGGGGGTGACCCAGATTCAAAGACACCAGGAAGAACATGTTTGCTCCCTTACGGATCTTAAATGGATGATCATCACGCACGATTCATAATATATTTGAATGTTGACAAAATTGCTCCAGTTGTCAGGCGGTGTACCTGCAACCAGAGGTGTGCAAAGGCGAGATAGGAGTGTGTTGTACTTGAATGTCTCCTGGGATGTTTTGGGGAAAAGTGTGGTAATTCATTATGGAATAGTTCTATTCTGGATCATTTTAAGCACCGAGCAACAGCAACGTAGGTGTACTACAGATATTAAACCACTGCGAAACAGGAATAAACTTCAAACGACTCTATGGACGCTGTATTGTGAAATTATAATAATTTAATGTCTAACATAATATGCAGAACAATTTGCACTAAACTGTAACAATGTACTTTACTTTTTTTCATATTTGTGAGAATCGGCGGTTGGCGAAACATATGTGTGTTGAAACTGACAGAAATAAAATTGGTGACTGTACTTTCACCTAAATTATTCTTTTAACTGTATTTACATAGGAATAGGAATAAATGTACATAGGAATAATAGGAATAAAAAATAAGAATCACCTCTCAGTATCTCTGTTAATCTATGCTCCTAAGCAATTTGAATGGTTTGCCCTCAGCCTTACATGAGGTAACAACTGTATTGTTACAATTGTAGACCACCATCTGCTAAAAAGGTATGCTAAACCAGGCAACCGACTTAATAGTCCTTTTTGTCAAATCTGAATTATGCTGGGAGATATAACGTTGACTGGGAAACACAGGATTCAGATTGTATAAAAGAGTTCTGTGTTGAGCTAAACCTTACCCAGCTAATCACTAAGCCAACAGACCTAACTTTAAGCTGCCTAAACAGTTAACATTGATGTGCTATATATATATTGACAAATATACACCATAAATATTTGTTAAGGGGTGTATTACCACTAGATATTAGTGCCCACTGCCGTATTGTGTGCATCAGAGATAGTCAGTATGCAGAGGGACTAACCTAGCATTATCATTGAACAAGCTTTCTTGAAGCCAAGGTACAGCTGGAGCATTTCACTACTGCTTTCACTTCCATTGCAGATAGGCATGCTCCATACACAAGAGTTAGAAATGAGAAAGGAAAATAACAGATCGAACCACTTGCTCACTCATGATATATCTGATGCCACTCATAAAATAAATGTGGCACAGGCTGAGGCTAAAATAACAGTTCCAAGTTCTGACTGGCAGACTGCTAAAGAGTTGAGAAATCTCTATATAAAGGCAAAATCTCAATACTATATAGATACATTACCTGAATGCAAGGGGAATCTAGACAAATTCTGGAAACCCGTAAAAAACCTGAAGAGCACTTCCTACACCTCGTTGCCAAGACAAATTGTTGTTCACTCTGGGCTCATTACTGATAAGAAAGCAGTTGTTGAAGACTCAATCATCACTTCACCGCAGCAGGCTATATTTGAGAGAACTGCCATAATTCCCCACACATAAACAAAAAAGGAAGTGATGATTAACAAGCACAAATAAATAACCACGTTTTTTTGGTGTCACCGTTCATGGTAAAAGATGGATTAAATGTTTCGGTAGTGACACCAAGAAAGCTTTGACAGACATGGCCCAGGTCTGCTGGTAAGTGCTGCTCAATTTATTCCAGGAGTTGTAACATATATATTTAATTTAACATTAATTACGGAAGTATGGAACACCACCCAGGGTGTTGATACATATGACATAGGGATCTCTAAACTGTCATGCCTGGCTAAAATTCTGGAGTCATCGGTAAATGCACAGTTGCATTCTTAGCTGACAACTGCATTTGGTTAGCTCTGTTTATTGAGCTTTGATACGGTTGAGCATTCCATTTTGGTTAACAAATTGGAATGTAAATGTAAGGGATGGAGCTGGATCTAATTTGGTAGTAGTTTACGGGAGTTACCCAGGGTTCAATTTTGGGCCACATTTACGGTGCCCTCCACAAGTACTGGAACAGTAAATTCATATTTGCTATTTTTGCAGCACACTCGAGGCATATGACATTCTTATTAAACGATGAATATGAGTACAGAATGTCACTTTTGATTTCTGTCTGTTTCAGTACTTGTATGTTTTACCAACTAAGAACAAAGTCACACTATGCTTGCCTGGTGGTACTCCAAAAGTTATCTCAATACTACTGCATTACTACTACTGTATAGTGATAAAATAATACTACTGTAGCCTTTTTGAGTCTCTGTCTGAAAGATCTTCTGGGGAGAAATGTGTGATAAGATAATCCTACTGTACCATCACTAGTGTAATGCTCAGGCTCTATTACATAGCAGTCCTCCAAGGAGAAATGTGTGTTAAAATAATGCAACTGTAGCCATGTTGAGTCTCCATGTGAAAGTGGTCCTCTGAGAGAATGACATGCCGAAGGTGCCATCTAAATGAATGTATGCTGTTTAATAAACCGTATGATTTCTCTTCACGAACATCTGCAAGGCTGTATTTTCTTTCTCAGCACGTTCTCCCTCATTTGCCTTGCTTCCATTGCACTTTTGGTTGGACTGGTATGAATGAAAAGGAAATGCCTTTCTCCTGTCTCTCGTGTCCTGCGCTGCACTGGAGCAGAGCTAGTATGAGAAATTATATTACTCTCTTTTTGTTCTCACTTTATCTTTTCTGTGTGTCTGGGTTGTCAATGCTTTATTAGGTAAAGCTATTTAATGTAGACTTATTTCTTATATAATGTAATTCATAATTTCCCAAAGTTATTAAATAATATTGATTTTGGTATTCTACCCCTTGACTATTCCTTGATATAAAAGAGATTAACTCATAATATGTCATTCATCTGGAATCAGATTAGATTTTGATAGGCTTTGATTCACTCATTTGCATAGTCTTATTCAGGTACAGTACATCAAACATTATTACATTACACTCTTACCAAGATAAATTGATCATGACATCTATTACATGCTGTTAACTTTTTCTAATAATATTTAACATTAATTTGGTGTCAGATTATATTTTATTAGGCTTTGTTCATTTATTAGACAATTAGTTTTAAATAGACTTATACAGGTCACATTTAAGCCAGACTAATATTAAATATTGTTAACTGTATTAACACCAAGACACAGTGCATTGCTAATGATGTACATCTGTTGCGTGGCAGTACAGTTTTCTGATTCGGTGTAATACCAATGATAGTGTGTATATCAAGACAGTGGTTGGTTACTGTAAAATGTCCTCCAACACAACCGTTTTAAAGGGATAGTTTCGTCCATAAATCACGCTAATTAAGGACTGGGACAGAGCTGAATAATGTATTGTTTTAAAAAATGACTCTATGTGCCCGACAGAACAACTGGGGGTAAGTATCCGGTTGCCAAAATATGATTTTTGGACGAGCCATCCCTTTAACCAGCAGTGTGTCTGAAATCTCTGGCGTGCCTTCAGGGCCAAGAAGGCAGTTTGACCTTACAAAAGGACATTTCGACACCAACCATAATAACCTAAACACTGGATAAAGGGGTGTGGAATGTGTGCAGAAGGGTCAGTGTGCTGAAGAACACTTCAGAGGGAAAGAGTTCCATGTGATCAGTCCAGAATCCAGATATGCTCCCACTCTGTTGCAGTGAATGCTGGTTGGGATGACAGGCATGTCAGTGGATGTCTCGCTGTGCCTGGCAGTGTAACTGACACACACCGGCACAGTCATCAAACAAATCTGCTCCTGGTAATTCATTCACATGTCACTCCTATATCAGCCCCTCTGCCACTCCACTATTTGGGTCCAGTATAAGATTTCGGACACTTGAAAGTGGTTACAATGAGAACCAGTGAACAATCAGTGAATGGTTAAATGGATAGGAAACCTGCCTAACTCCAGTTCCCAATCCGAGGCCCAGGATTTAGACCGGACACATTTTGGCTATAGTTTCAATCTTTTGGCCAATGGGCTACCTGCTACCCCATGATATAAGTCACGTTACGTGAGGAGGATGACAAGGGACTAGTTCAGGAGCTCAACACTGATCTTCCTGATAACCGTCTCCATCGATACATCTCCAAAGTTAACCAAAAGGTGATCAGCGGGATACCAGAGGGCCCTAAAAAAGGGCCCTCTGCTGGTGGGTCCCAGTGCGATGCTTACTTGGGCTTCAGCAACAATGACTACAACTGGGTAGAAATCAGCCATAACATTATGAACACACTGCCTAATATTGTGTAGGTTCCCCTTTTGCCGCCAAAACAGCCCTGACCCGTTGAGGCATGGATTCCACCGGAAGTACCGCTGCCGGGACGCCTTTGCTTTTTTGCGAAAAAGTGTGCGAAGTGTTGTAAATATAATTTTTTGTTATAGGCATATTAAATATGTGCAGAAAGCTTAGAATCTTGTTAATCTAACTGCAGTATACAATTTAAAGTAGCTATTACGGCGACTAACTCCTAATCAAGTGTTTGAGTATAGTCAACATCTACACAACACTTTTTCTAAGGCACCGGGGTTTCTAGTTTCGGGTCTGACGGTAAATTTTGTACCTACAATGAGCCGTCTTTTCTGATTTCTTATCTTGATGGTCCCAGAGATATAGCAAAGTGTTGTTTTGTTTGATAAAATCCGTTTTTATAATTGAAAACGATTCATGTTCTTCACAGCATTGTAGAACGAAATCCAACTCGAAATCCAACTCGGAGCAAAACTATTCATGATATTCAAAACCCTTACTTGGTTTTAATACAGCAATAATTGGTATTTCTGAAAAGAAGAGAGTCTCTAGCATGTAACAAGACATAGTTTATCCTTCTACATTGCCTATATGCTTCGCACCACGTCAGCAAAGCCATGGAGTCTGGCACCGATTACGCACGACCGCATGTCTTTGATAGCCAGTATCTTCTTCAAATAACGACCAATGGATTTGAAACAAGCTAGGTTGAGAGCACACAAGCCACACTTTACGGCAATTGTTGAACAATCACCGTCAGACACACACACAGGACACACCAACAATGCGCACCACCCCAACTAAAATCTTCAACAAAACTTGACTATTGCGCAAGATGCATAGCTGTCGTTACTCACAAAACTATACTCGGCATTTAAAGTTTAAATGGCTACTCCTAAGTGGAAAAGCAACATAGGAGACCAATTTGGACTAGATTTTTGGAAGAAATTATGGACTGTGAGTCAAGCAACTTGGTGAGTACAATAAGATAGATTACCCAAGACTTACAATATATTAGCATTAGCATATTAGGCTATGTTAGGCTATGTCATATAGTTTCTGAGCGTCTTAATGCCAATTGGGTCACATGTCATTATAGTAGATTTCAGTTCATAATGTCCTTATATGTAACCAATTGTCTATGTGATTTGTCTATGACATGTTGTGGCTGTTTCTTATGGCCTATTCATCCCCATATTTCTCCCTGAATCCCCAACAATGATTCAGGAGGTCCCTCTGGCTCTTGACCCCCACCCCACTGTGACGTCATCATCTGGCTGGCTGGCTTTCCCAGAAGTCGATAAGTCTCCCCCTTCTTTCTCCTATTCCCTTCTACTCTTTTCCTTTCTACTCCTGCCAACTGTTTGCTTACCACTGAGAAAAGACAGTACAGAAAGACACGGCTGTGGGACTTGGAATCATTAGAACAATCTAAATAGTGTAAATGTAACTGGTATCTAAATGGTATTGTTTCCACTTTGTGTGTTGACTGTGGTGTTTGCACATATGATGTTAGATCAGTGTTGGCTGCTAACGTGGCCCTTATTGT
The DNA here is from genome assembly GCA_016801175.1 of Esox masquinongy. Taxonomy (NCBI): domain Eukaryota; kingdom Metazoa; phylum Chordata; class Actinopteri; order Esociformes; family Esocidae; genus Esox; species Esox masquinongy. The sequence continues at coordinate 53,748 of JACXGI010002132.1, forward strand.
AAAACGTTTATCTATGTGTAAGGAGGCATTGGATCCGCCTCCTTGTCGCGCCGCCTGTTAGTGCCGTTATGAAGGGAAGCTAATTTTCCATCATGTATAACATTCCTGGGAGTGTGTAACCCTTATTTTAATCACCTTTGCATTGTTGTATGTTCTGTGTAGGTATGAACTTGAAACTTCATAATGTGTCCAAAGTGTCCAATTTGGCACAAAGTGGCCAATCTGTAAAGGACACTTTGGCCTTGCTTTACCAATGAGTAAGTAGATCACTGAATTTTATATCAAATGGCCTGAAACTTTACCCAGACTCTGCTGACATCTAGTGGATCAAGTGGATTCCTAATCCATGTTTGGCCTTCCCCACTGCAATTCAAACATGATGAGGATTTTTTTTTTTACATAAAACACATGTTTTGGTTTGTTTTATCTTCTGCCAAATCTTTTGTGTTATACTTTCCTGCATTAATGTATAATTACAACAAACTACAGAGTGTCTCCTTTCCAATGGAACCAAAAATATGTTTCTACTATATTCAGATCATGAGCTACAAGCATTTAGATTTGGATACATCATTTTAGGTGAAAATTGACTTTTTTGCCTGTTGACTAACAGGATTTAATGTGTGCTGTGGTATCTGGCACCAAGACATTAGCAGCAGATCCTTTAAGTCCTGTAAGTTGCGAGGTGGGGCCTCCATGGATCAGACTTGTTTGTCCAGCACATCCCACAGGCCAAGTCAACACTTTGAACTCGTTGTTGTGTTCCTCAAACCATTCCTGAACCATTTTTGCTTTGTGGCAGGGCGCATTATCCTGCTGGAAGAGGCCAATGCCATCAGGGAATACCGTTGCCATGAAAGGGTGCACATGGTCTACAACAATGCTCAGGTAGGTGGTACGTGTCAAAGTAACATCCACATGAATGGCAGGACCCAAGGTTTTCCCAGCAGAACATTGCCCAAAGCATCACACTGCCTCCACCAGCTTCCCTTTTCCCATAGTGCATCCTGGTGCCATGTGTTCTCCAGGTAAGTGACGCAGACGCACCCGGCCATCCATGTGATGTAAAAGAAAATGTGATTCATCAGACCACCTTATTTCATTGCTCCACGGTCCAGTTCTGATGCTCACATGGCCATTGTAGGTGCTTTTGGCAGTGGACAGGGGTCAGCATGGGCACCCTGACTGGTCTGCGGCTATGCAGCCCCATACGCAACAAACTGTGATGCACTGTGTGTTCTGACACCTTTCTATCAGTCCCAGCATTAACTTTTTCAGCAATTTGAACTACAGTAGCTCGCCTTTTAGATCGGACCCAAAGGGCCAGCCTTCGCTCCCCACGTGCTTCAATGAGCCTTGGCCGCCCATGACCCTGTCGCCAGTTCACCGCTTTTCCTTCCTTGGACTACTTTTGACTGGGAACACCCCACAAAGGCTGCAGTTTTGGAGATGCTCTAACCCAGTCGTCTATAGTCATCACAATATGGCCCTTGTCAAAGTCGCTGAGATCCTTATGCTTGCCCATGTTTCTTGCTTCTAACACATGAACTTTGAGGACAGAATGTTCACTTGCTGCTTAATATATCCCACCCACTGACAGGTGCCATGATAATGAGATAATCAATGTTATTCACTTCACCAGTCAGTGGTCATAATGTTATGGCTTATCGGTGTAGAATGGTTCTACGATAAACTGACATACAAAATTCTAAAAGACAGGAAGATGAAAAAGAGAACTGACAAAGATAATCATGATGTCGTACTTGTTACCATGCAAACGTACAACCTCATTTTGTTGAAACTTTTTTGTACAACTCATATGCTTATAATACGCAGTGTTGTGTAGTCATGTAATTCACAATTTTGTGTAGTGATGTAATGAACAATGTTGTGCGGTGATTTAACGAAAAATGTTGTGAAGTGATTTAATGAACAATGTTGTGTGGTGACTTAATGAACAATGTTGTGTACTGATATAATGAACAATGTTGGGTGGTGTACGGGACGGTGGCGCTGATCCTCACCGTACCGTGACAGTACCCCCCCCAAAGGCGTGGGCTCCCGACCGCACGACAGGGAACAACTCAGGCCACCCGATCCCGCCGAGGACTGGCCGCCGCCACCCGATCCCGCTGAGGACTGGCCGCCGCCACCCGATCCCGCCGAGGACTGGCCGCCGCCACCCGATCGCCTCGGCGCAATCGGGTGGCGGCGGCCAGTCCTCGGATCGCTGCTATATCGATAATACTACCCAGATTGCTGTTAGTTTACTGTACTCTCTTTTTTAAACTGCTGCTAGTGTATAGTGTTATTTGTATTTTTGCTTTATTTTATTATTATTTTCTGTCTAGCTATATTTTTGCTTATGTACTCTTCTTAACTCTCACAACGTAGTTTGTCGGGGGCTATGTCATAAGAATGTCATTGTGCAGGATGATGGTGTTGTTTGGTGCATTTGACAAATAAACCTTGAATCCTTGAAACTTGAAACCTTGAAACAACTTAGCTAATACTGATAGCCTTGTAGCTAATAGTGACAGCCATCTTTGTTTAACTTTTACTGTCATGTAAATTTTACAGCCTCATTGGCTTGTAGCTTAGCTTACAAAGTAATTTTGTTCTTGAATTAAGCATTACGTATAATTACAACTTTCTAGCTAGCTAGAGGTGGTTAGCTTGCTTAAAGGCAGATGCAGCTACCTCTGGGTTTGAATGAAGAAGGTATTGTAGACAGTTTGGTGTTTGTTAGCTATCAGTGCTTTATGGATACATTTCATATAATTTACAGAATGGCGAAATTGGCAGGTTTTTGGGCATGTTGTGAAAGGGGTATTAGTATTCTTTTAGTTGTCATGTTTTGTGGATACGTTTGTGAATAATAACATATTTAATGCTGTTCAAAGCCCCTATCTACATCCTGCACTGGCTTCTTAGATCAGTCATATCTTACAATAATAGTTTATCTGATTAAATACAGGTAGCAGAATGCTGGTAAACAAACAGTAACCTCATTATGCTCCCTACACGCGGTGCCGAAGATGGACAAAGTTCAGGACTGATGACATTTCAAAAGGGCAAAACGCCCATGAATACAGGAGTTGTAACTCTGGGGTTCATTAAATGGTGTACAGTGGAAAGTTGCGCAAGAAGGCATACCTCAACTACGCAGTAAAATCTTGACTGAGCCTCAAATCACACCCTATTCTCTACATAGAGCTCTGGCCACAAGGAATGCACTATGTACGGAATGCAGTGTCCCTCCAGGCACCAAAAGACCTTTCAGCCCTGAGGGCTTAACTCAGCATGCTACCGGCTGAGTACTGGTGAACAGGAATTATAACGAGCACACTAATGATAAAGGTTACCCACCTTGCACGTTCTCTATAGCTGCTAAAGCCTTCCACATTATACTGTAGCTGTATACGTGCCCGCCAAGAAGCCATGCCGTGAAGTTATCATGGGAGCGGCGGCAGGCTCGCACCTGTCTCTGTGGCTGCTTCTCGGAGGACTGTTGTCCTGTCAGTGTAGACTGCAGTGTATCAACGCCTGAGAGATAAAGACAGGGGGGGGGGGGGGGTAGAGACAACGAGGTGACATAGAGAAATAAAGGCAAAGAGAGGGAGAGATACAGAAAGACAGAGACAAACAGAGAAGGCCGCATCGCAGTCTGGGCTCCATGCCCAAAACAACACTTAACAACAAAGGGAGAGAGTACACTCCTTCTGGGAGGGAGAGAGAATGTGAGAGTAAAAGCTGTAATAAAAGCTGTCAATGATTTCCCTTGATGGATTTAATGGCACAGTGACCCTCTTGTTGAAGCATTGCTAATGAGATAACACGGGACACTTCCTGATTGCCCAATCAAGGTCTTCATTAAGACAGTTTTCTATGGAAAATATTAATTTGTATTTCTAATTGGAGACATCAAGACAGGCCTTCACTGTTTTATATGGAACGTAGTTGAAATTTGCTAATTAAGTTAAATATTGTTAATTAATGGAAAAGGATAGTTCACAGCTCAAACCCCTGAGCTACCCAAGCACAAGAACTCTGAGTCCAAATATTTGGCGCCGTTATGGATTACATAGGGGACACGAAATATGGCGGGCACCGACATATTTCGTGTCCCTGTCAATCAACAGTGTTTTTTTCAGATAATGTCTTGAGATGTGTCCTGTCACTTCCTCACCAACACTTTCAACAGGTTAACCTCATTTCAGAGTAGACTGTAATAAAAAAATGAAAGATTTTTTTCTGTCAAACAGAGGGAAGGACTTTGCCCACATATTCATGGAAAGGGATTCTTCACAAAAACAATAAACTAATAGACGCTCCAGTGGGAATCGAACCACCAACCCCTGGGAATAAAAGCTCACACCGCAAACCCCTGCGCTACCCAAGCACAAGAACTAGGATACAAAATATTTGGCGCCTTTATGGATTACATAGGGGACACGAAATATGGCAGGCGCTGCCCGCCATATTTCGTGTCCCTGTCAATCAACAGTGTTTTTGTCAGATAATGTCTTGAGATGTGTCCTGTCACTTCCTCACCAACACTTTCAACAGGAAAACCTCTTTTCAGAGTAGATTGTAATAAAAAAATGAAAGACATTTTTTTCTGTCAAACAGAGGGAAGGACTTTGCCCACATATTCATGGAAAGGGATTCTCCCAAAAAACAATAAACTAATAGACGCTCCAGTGGGAATCGAACCAACAACCCCTGGGACTAAAAGCACCCAGCTCAAACCCCTGAGCTACCCAAGCACAAAAAGAGCAGGAGAAAATATTTGGCGCCTTTATGGATTACATAGGGGACACGAAATATGGCCGGCGCTGCCTGCCATATTTCGTGTCCCTGTCAATCAACAGTGTTTTTTTCAGATAATGTCTTGAGATGTGTCCTGTCACTTCCTCACCAACACTTTCAACAGGTTAACCTCATTTCAGAGTAGATTGTAATAAAAAAAGTAAAAGACAGATTTTCTGTCAAACAGAGGGAAGGACTTTGCCCACATATTCATGGAAAGGGATTCTTCACAAAAACAATAAACTAATAGACGCTCCAGAGGGAATCGAACCACCAACCCCTGGGAGTAAATTATCCAAAAAGAACTAACACTTAAACCGGCAAAGGGTGGATTCGAACCTACAAAGTCAGTGATCGATTGCACAGCCCTCAACCCACTGAGCTACCTGGGGACTCTAGGCACGAGGAGAAATATTTGGTGCATTTATAGATTATATAGGGGTCACGAACTATGGCAGGTGCTGCCCGCCATATTTCGTGTCCCTGTCAATCAAAATTGTTTTTCTCAGAAAATCCCTCGTGATGTGTCCGTTCAGTAGCTCACCAACACATTCAACAGGTTAACTTCATGTTAGATTAGCTCATTTAATAAGAAAAAATGGACAGAGGTTCTGTCAAACACAGGGAATGACATTGCCCACCTATTAATGGAAAGGGATTTTCCAAAAAGAACTAATCCTGAGACCCGCGAAGGGTGGATTCCAACCGACAAAATAAGTAGCAGATGGCACAGCTCCTACCCTATAGACCTATCTGGGGACACCAGCCACACACTGAAATATTTGTACTGGAACCATCCATATGTTACAGCACACAGGCTAAACCCTCTGAGCTATGCTGAAACAAGCCTTTCACAGAGAAATATTTGGCACCTTTATGGATTTCATAGGGGACACTAAACATGGCTGCCTGCCATATTTTATGTGGCTTTCAATCAACACTGTTTTTTTCAGAAAATGTCTTGTGATGTTTTCTGTTTCTTCCGCACCAACAATTTCAACAGGATCACATCATTTTAGAGAAGATTTTAATAGAAAAATAATGGACAGAAAATCTGTCAAACACAGTGAATGTCTTTGCCCACATATAAATGGAAAGGGATTTTCCAGAAATAACTTGCATATATAAGAGAAAGAGGAGTTGTAGAAATAAAAGGAGATATCTGGGGAAAAGAATGGGACAGGGAAATGAACAGTGAGTAATTAGATACTTTGATACCATGGAAACAACTGAGGAAAGGAGCACCTAATAGACTGAATGAGGACAGAAGAAGTACCACAGCCCACACAGTGAAACGAGGGACAAAGCAAGTGAAACAAAGGACAGGAGAGGTGGAACGCAAGGAAAGAGAAGTGAAATGTGGGAGAAGAGAAGTGGGTACCAGAAGTACATTAATGGTCAGAGAAGTGGTAATCCCAAGAAAAACAAGTGGTGAGACACAGAGATTGATAATGATAAGAGTCCAAGATAAAGGAATCCTATGGAGGAAGGGTTAAAGATCTTGGGCAGGCATGAATGTTTTCAGGCCAGTGGTCCGTTTGTAGTGAGACATTTTCCAAAGTGTAAAACCATTATTAATATGGATAAGATAGGCATAGTAATACGGCTTTGTTACTTGTGTTACCCTTGCACTTTTTGGGGATATAGGTTAAGTATTCCAGCAAATAACATCCTAGGAAGATAAATGGACAAACGTTCCATAACGAAATTATTACCCGAAACACTAATATGGACGCTTTGAGACAAACAGCTATGTGATAATAAATGGCTTCATATAATCACTATCCTTAAATAAAAGACAGTTTTTTTGCAAGATCAGTCATATTTTCAAAATCACTGCCAAAATTTCACAATTTCTGCCAGGGAATGCAAACTTATGAGCACAACTGTGCTGTATATCGTGTGTTTCTATGCTGTTATCACAGTCAGACGTCAGCTATGCCCTCACATGCGTCTATACCGCAACTTAAGTTTTGTTCCTGGGGTGGGGGGGGTCACTTGTAAAATAATCATTGTTGTGCACCAACAAAAGTTGGGCTAGTTTTCAGGCATTTTGGCCTGGTTTTGAGCAGTCGTTGTTCTGGAAATTTTTGCTTAACCTGGCAACACTGGCTGTAAGTGCTGTAGGTACAATCAATGTTGAATGTACTGTCTCTCTATCTCATTACTTTCAAATGTATTAAAAAGCGGAAAACTAGAATGTAATATGAGTGTTACGCGGGCTATCTTTCTGTCGATTGTGATAGTTTTAACATCAACACGTCATTTTGCGCTGGAACAGTAATTGTGGAAATAATAGTTTGCTAAAATGTGTCAGTAATTGCATGGAGCGTAAACAAAAGTTTTTGGTGATAAAGGGCTAATTTGCGAGTGCTAATCAATCAACAGTAACTAATGTTGTCTATCATAGCTAAGTTACCTGGAAAGCTAATTAGCCACACATTCACCCAGCGACCAACAATGGTGCTCATGTGCGTATTCAGCTAATGTTAATGTCTTACGTGAAGGATTTTTTTTAGATTTGTCTGAATGCCCACGTGAAGTCGGAGTAAAGTGTCAATCATTTATGTTGCGCTGCATGTGTAATTTATGCAGACAGTAGTCATTCTCATTGATTGCATATTCGTATAGTATACTGTATAGTTGTATTTGCTTACTGTATGATAAATTGCATTATTAGTGTTTGTTTGATTAAAGTGCAAGCAGTTTTATTAGTCAACGAAGGAAAAGAAAAGGAGCAAATATTGATGACCAATCTGATATCGCCATGTTGGTTTTGTTCCAACGACATCATACTTAATGTTGGCAAAGCTGAGATTAGGCTTAGGCACAGGCACCACTGAGGTAAGGTTTAGGTACAGGTGTCTCTGAGGTTAGGGTTAGGTCAAAGGGTGGGGAGCAGGGGAATATTCTGTCTTTGGACTGGGGTAACCAACTAACTACAGGTCAGTTGCAATGATGGTCCTGGAGCAACATTAATTACGATGTTGTAGGAACATCATAATTGCCAAAAATAAGTAAAATATGATGGCTCTAGTGGGATTTAAACCCCCAACTTCTGGCACTAAAAGCCCACGACTGTACCTACTGACCTACCCAGAGAGAGTTGCATTTGTCTTTTTCAAATTTGCATCTCTTCCTAACAACACATTCAACAGGTTAAGGCCAATTCAGAGTAGATTATTAATGTCATGAAAAAGGACATATTTTCTATCAAACACGAGGTATAACTCCTCCCATCTAATTTGGCAAAAGGATTATTCCAAAATGAAATAAAATACGCTGGCTCCAGCGGGATTAGAACCCACAACGTCTGTCACTAAAAGCACTCAACTTTACCTACTGAACTACCGAGAGAGAAAGTTGCGAAGGTTCTCAATAAATGGCAACTATAAGGAGAACATGGTGGACACCGAACATGGCGTGTTGCCCGCCGTATTTCGTAACCATTTTGAAACAGCTGTGATTTTTTCAGAAAATATTGTTTTCTGATTTGTATCTCTTCCTAACAACACATTCAAAAGGTTAAAGCCAATTCGGAGTAGATTATTAATGTAATGAAAAAGGACAGATTTTCTTTCAAACATAAGGTATGACTCTGCCCATCTAAGATGGCAAAAGGATTATTCCAAAATTAAGTAAAATATGCTGGCTCCAGCGGGATTGGAACCCACAACATCTGGCACTAAAAGCACACAACTTCACCTACTGAGCCACCCAGTAGACTTCTATTGGGTCTACTATGCACTTCTGTTGGGTCTACTATGTAGTTCTGTTGGGTCTACTATGCACTTCTGTTGGGTCTACTATGCACTTCTGTTGGGCCTACTATGCACTTCTGTTAGGTCTACTATGCGCTTCTGTTGGGTCTACTATGCACTTCTGTTGGGTCTACTATGTAGTTCTGTTGGGTCTACTATGCACTTCAGTAGTCAGTAAAATGTAGCTATGTCATTGTTTTCTTAATGGGATTGGGATTGAAATCATGTATTATTTAATAGCCGTTTTAAGCTGTTTTATGATGTTAATGCGCTTTTTAAAATAAATATTTTATATATATTGATTTTTATACATATTAAAATTAAGTATTATTTGAAGTTACCCGATAAGTAAAACTGGAACCTGAGAGAAATATAAAATGCTGAACTTCTGAGAGTCCCAATTTCCATCAGTAGATGTTCAATAGATAGCAATACGGTCAAGAAATGTTCAAGCAAACTACAATGGATATAAAAATCTACATACCCCTGTTAAAATGCCAGGTTTTTGTGATGTAAAAGAATGAGACAAAGATAAATCATGTCAGAACATTTTACACTGATTAATCAGTCCCTTTAAATGATGGCAGGTGTGTAATGACTTCTATTTAACATGAGTTTGAATGTGATTGGTTAATTCTGAACACAGTTATAAGGGGGTATGCATACTTATGCAACCATGTTATTGTGAGGTTTTTATTTTTTATTTTTCCCTCTCAAAGATTTCAGTTTGTTTTTCAATTGAATTGTTCACGTTATGGGTCACATTAAAGGTGGAAAAAGTTCTGACATGATTTATCTTTGTCTCATTCTTTTACATCACAAGAACCTGGCATTTTAGCAGGGGTGTGTAGACTTTTTATATCCACTGTATCTGTTGATAAGCAACTGCCTGCTAAGATTAGGGTTAGGTTTAGAAGAAAGTTTACGATTACTTGGTAAAAGGTTTGGGATAGAATAGTGTTAACATGAAATGTTGTTAAAAGGAAATCAGGTAATACTCAGGCTATGCTCAGGTTGTAATGAATTTGAGTAAAACACAAGTCATAATGTGTGTATTCTGTATTTTTTTTTGTAGTATCTGATGTTCTGATTTTGTGAATAAATACGCCTTCTGCTTCATTGCATTCTGACTGATGAATCATGTTGACCCTTCACACTTTGATCATCATCATCACTTATCACCATGCTCTTGCACAGTACAGATCATGGCTCAGTAGATTAGCCCAGGAGTATTTAGACCTACTCTAATAATACTGACCATGGATTAGCCCAGAGGCCTGTACTACGACAAAACACTCAGCTTTCAGCCGACACCCTGGTTACCCAGATAGGGCCTAATGATGTGGTTATGGACTTAAAACATTGTTGGGAGGAATATAAGTGTTACATGTCTTGGAATTGATTATCTGAGGTCTAATTTAACCCCTATCCTAAAAGTTGATTCAAAAACATAAATTACAAGTAGGACAGGTCAAAACGAGCACAACAGACATTATTGAAAGTCAATTAATGTAGTCCAGAATCTTTAAGTTAATGGCATAACCTAAAAATACACAGTTAAATGATTTGCCAGTTAGACAATTAAACATTTATCATTCCATAAAATATTCAAAACATTACATTCTAACACTGACAAAATTAAATTGATTCTTTATGTACTGTGTATTCACTTTTGCCCAGATTCTGTAGACTTTGATTTCATCCTATCGGGTTATATGGCCAAGTGAACACTTCCAAAACACTTTCCTGTTTACTCTTGCTAAACAACTGATGTTTCTTGTCTCTTTGTCTGGTCAAACTATATTGTGTTTTTTATGGATCTTGTAATTTTTGTTGTGTGTAAACCAGCATTAGCTGATGGATTAAAGACAGCTAATAGGTATCCTCATCAACAAAAATAATTAACAGAGAAACTCAAAATTAACACTAAGTCCTCTTTTGTCCATTTCATCCATGAATGTTTCAGTCGGGAGAGAGCTTCTTGTTTTTCCTCTAGAGTTGAGGCCTCTCTGAGCATCTGCACAGCACCCTCTATTTCCTCATTATTCAGGGGGGAGGACTTGTACCCGGTCTCAAAAGAGGACCATTTTGGCATTTACCCCGACAACAGAATCCCCCAGGTCAGCAACTTATCTTGGCAACTGAAATGAAAGATCACAACAATCACATAGAAGTAGAGGTGTGCAAAGTACAAAGGAAAAGTAATCAACTGGGTTCGGCTGTGTTCACCACTTTAGGGGAGTATCTCATTAACATCAAAGTATCCAGGTAAAGGGAGTTCAAAACTAACCAGTGATCAATTATACATTTATAGAATTAAGAATACATTAGTTTAAGAAATTCCATAACACAGGCCATGGTGTCAAACCGGTTCCACGAAGGGCCGAGTGTCTGCTGGTTTTCGCTCTGACCTTGTACTTGATTAATTAGGTCACTAATTGGTTAGGTCGACCCTCACCTGGTTGTCTAGGTCTGAACTGGGAACCAATTTAAAGGAAAAAACAAAAACCTGCACTCGGCCCTACGTGGAACCGGTTTGACACCTCTGTTCTAGAGGTTGATGTTTGTGAAGCTTCGGTTTGAGCCGATAATACAACATTTGAGGGAAAGTTTATTTGCTTGCAATGAATTATTTTAACCAGCAGGTGGCAACAGTGTACACCGTGTGATGGAGGACTGGAGAATTTAGCCTTTTTGTGAAACAGTTGGCTGGTAAGCCTCATCGATTCAGCAAGGCTTTGTTTTGCCATTGCTAATACAGTTAGGTCTGGAAATATTTGGACACTGACACAATTTTCATAATTTTAGCTCTGTACGCCACCACAATGGATTTGAAATGAAACAACCAAGATGCAGGTGAAGTGCAGACTTTCAGCTTTAATTCAAGGGGTTGAACAAAAATATCGTATGAAACGTTTAGGAATTGCAAACATTTTCATACACTTCTCCTTATTTCAGGGGCTCAAAAGAAATTGGACAAATTAACACAATTATAAATAAAGTGTTAATTTTTAATACTTTCTTGAGAATCCTTCGCTGGCAATGACTGCTTGACGTCTGGAAAACATGGACACCAAACGCTGGGTTTCCTCCTTAGTGATGCTTCGCCAGGACTTTACTGCAGCTGTCTTCAGTTGTTGTTTGTTTGTGGGTCTTTGTGCCTTAAGTTTTGTCTTCACCAAGTGAAATGCATGCTCGATCGGGTTGAGATCAGGTGATTGACTGTGATTGGCCATTACAGAATATTCCACTTCTTTGCCTTAAAAAACTCCTGGGTTGCTTTCACAGTATGTTTTGGGTCATTGTCCATCTGTAAAGTGAAGCACCGTCCAATCAATTTAAAATTTAGTTGAATCTCAGCAGACAATATATCCCTATACACTTCAGAATTAATCGGGCTGCCTGTCTTCTATCACATCATCAATAAACACTAGTGACCCAGTGCCATTGGAAGCCATGCATGGCCATGCCATCCCACTGCCTCCACCGTGTTTTACAGATGTGGTGTGCTTCGGCTCATGAGCCATTCCAAGCCTTCTCTATACTTTTTTCTTCCCATCATTCTGGTACAGGTTGATCTTAGTTTCATGTCCAAAGAATGCTGTTCCAGAACTGGGCTGGCTTTTTAAAAGTCTAATCTGCCCTTAATATTCTTGAGGCTTATGAATGGTTTGCAGCTTGTGATGAACCCTCTGTATTTGCTCTTGTGAAGTCTTCTCTTTATGGTAGACTTGGATATGATATGCTTATCTCCTGGAGAGTGTTCTTCACTTGGCTGTATGTTGTGAAGGGGTTTTTCTTTATTATGGAGAGGATCCTACGATCATCCACCACTGCTGTCTTCCGTGGACATCCAGGAATTTTTGTGTTGCAGTGCTCATCAGTGCGTTCTTTTTTTCTCAGAATGTACCAAACTGTTGATTTGGCCACTCCTAATGTTCCTGCTATCTCTGTGATAGTTTTTTTTTTTTGCAGCCAAAGAATGACCTGTTTCACTTGCATTGAGAGCTCCTTTGACCGCTTGAATGTTATGGGTTTGCAGCAGTAGCTTCTAAATGCGAATAACACATCTGAAATCATCTCCAGACCTTTTACCTGCGTAATTGATTAAGTAATAATGAAGGAATAGCCCACACCTGTCCATGAAACAGCTTTTGAATCAATTGTCCAATTACTTTTGGTCGCTTGAAAAAGAGGGTGCTACATATTAAAGAGCTGTTATTCCTAAACCCTTCCTCCATTTTGAAAGTGAATACCCTCAAATTAAAACTGAGTGACTGCACTTTAAGCCCATATTCATTATGTAACTGTAACTTGAATATATTTTGGTTGTCAGTCAAAATAACAAAACCTGTGTCAGTGTCAAATTATTTCCGGACCTAACTGTATATAAAGAGATTGAATCTTAATCACTCATTTTTTTCTTTCCTTTTCGGCCTCACTTCTATGCACTCACTACACTTCACAAGCACTCGGCAGCCCTGCTCTGTGAGTCTGCGTGGTCTATCACTTCGGGCTGGGCTGTTGTTGCTCCTAGACACTTCCACTTCACAATTATCATAGGGGGCGTCCGATGATAGTGACACTTCTAAAATCACTGAGCTCTTCAGGACGAACCATTGTACTGTCAGTGTTTGTCTACAGAGATCTCATGGCAATGTGCTGGACTTTATGCACCTTTGAGCAATGGGTGTGACTGAGACACCTGAACTCAACAATTAGTAGGGGTGTCCACATACTTATGGCCATAAAATAAAAAGGATCTATGTCACATTGTCCCTTATTACTGGTTTGCGACACACTGACACAGGAAACCGATTTCCTTTATTTTTGCTGATTCGGTCAGACCACGAACAACCAACAATTACAATAAGTCTCTGAATTACTGTTTTATGGCGTTAGATATGTCTCAATATTATTTGTGTGAACAGATATACAATCCATGCGTAAATGTGTAATCTGTATGAAGAGTGACAATCCGTGTAAACCCACTGACAATCTTGGCATAAATTTTATATCTGTATGAACAGACTGATAATCCGTACGTAAATTTGGGTTAGGGTTACAAGAACAAGATACTTACCTTTACCAAGAGCTCCTGTTTAATAGCCAGGCGCTTCAACCAACTAAGACACACAGCGCCCATCTGGTGAGTACTGTATTGCAGGGATCAAAATCCACTAGTTATTTATCCCCACGAACAGTAAATTGTTCAAACACATGTACTTCGTTTAAAAGGCACGGCAGAGATTTGAGCCCTGGATCTCCTGTTTACAAGGAAATGCGCTTTAACCAACTAAGCAACAGCGCCCATCTTGGCAAGCTTTGTATGGTAGGGCTCAAAAGCCACAGGTGTATAATTCAAGCGCAAACAACACCATTAAAATACTTGTATCTCTTTCAAATGGCCCTGCTGAGATTCAAAAACAGGATCTCTTGTTTAATAGACAGGTGCTTTAACCAACTAAACCTCAGCGTCCATCCTGGTCGTCATCCTTTTGCTGGGCTCAAAAGCTACAGGCGTATAATCCAAGCCAAAATAACACCATTCAAAGACTTTTAAAAGGCACTGCCGGGATTCGAATTCTGTGTCTCCTGACACTCAGCATTGCCTTTTAAAAGAGGGGCACTCATTTGAATGGTGTTGGTTTTGTGTTTGTTTAATCAACCTGTGGTTTTGAGTGCTGCAATGTCAATTCAGCCAATAATGGGTGCTGTGGTTTAATACGTTAAAGCTCCCGTCTTGTAAACAGGACATCCTGACATTGATTCTCTGTAGTGCCGTTTTTACGAGATACATGTGTTTGAATTAATTGTTTGATTTGAATTTATGAGACGCCCATGGCTTTTGTGCCCTACCATGTTTACATTGTCCCGCATGTGTGCTGTGGCTTAGTTGGTTAAACCTCCTGTCTTGTAAATAGAAGAGACTGAGTTTGAATCTCACCAGTGCCTTTTAAAAGAAGTATATTTGTTTTGAATTAAGTTGATTTGTTTGTATTAAACCCCATGTCTCTTCCCAGAGCCGACTGTCCCGTCAAACTAAGCGATATGTTAAGAGGGGCCTTGAACCTACTTGATGGACAACCACCCCTTCAGTATCAATCAGTTTTCCATCAATCAGGATTATATGTCAATAGTAAATGGCCTCTGCTAAGATCATGAACTAAAAGATTCTAAAAACCAAACTATTTGACCTGAGTTACATGCACTACGGATGGCGAGATCATGATACTGCTCATGACCTGGTAAAAACCTTCCCTACGGTTAATCATGGTAATTGGAAAACCATGCTATGGGGATTCTTCACAGAGGCAGGGCGTAGATTACTGGTCACTATTGAGGGAAGGATGAATGGAGCGAGTTCATAGGACCTCAGACAGGGGGGACGGGTGCAACAAGAGAACATTAAAACATGCAACTCAAAATGTCTTTTAAAACAATCGTCTGGCTTAGATACAATAGAGGCAGCATCATTGATGTCACATGTACAGGATGTTCGTTTCCAGGCATCTGGTACGTTTCAGAAAGCACGCAGAGGATGTTACACTCTCTAGATATTTCTTGCTTTGGGTTGCGTGTGTATGTGTGTGTGTTGATGACTATGACTAGTCCCACATGAACCCAGTTAGAACGTAGTGCACCCCAGTGGAAAGAGTATGCCAGTTAGGACTCACACTAGGCAGGGTTTCTCACGGGGTTATACAGTATGCCCTGATAAATCACTGTAATATCCTCCCAGATGAGAAACACTGGAGCTACTGTCTTTGTAGTTTGAGTGAACAGCACAGAGGAAATTAGGTTGGTTAGCAACCTGAGGTGAAATGATTAGCTATGTGCCTTTCTTGAGGCTTATATACACCCTACTTCAGAGAATTGAAGGCTCAAATGGCAACCCATTACCCACAGGGCTCTGGTTAAAATTAGTGTCGGCATTATGGGTCCTTTTTAGGTGCATTAAAAAAATACATTCTTAACAGCTTGGATTCTGTGGAGGAGAAAATTATACATTTTAGAAAGGTCTTACTTATCTGTGCCCATACAATAAAATAATTTTCAAATGACTGCAATGATACAAGTAAGGGGGTGTAATTTATACATGATTAAGTTATGTAAGTCTGAGGATGAAATAATTATCGTCTTCGAAGGCAGTGTTTTTTTAATGACTATTCATTTAGACTTCCCTGTCATGACACAATGAGGGAGGGGGAGAAAAGGACAAACAGCAGGAGTGAGGGAGAGAGAGAGGCGAAAGCCTGATCCTCTTTGTGTGAGTTGTTTGTTTGTCTGACATTTTGACTTTCTGTTGTGGAGGAGGAATCAGAAGGCTTTTGAAGATAGGAGCAATTTTTTAAGCTCCTTCATTCATCCTCCAAGTATGACAACTCATCCAGAATTTTCTCTCATGCATTATGTCATTTCCCAAGCGGAAAATATGTACTTTATAAACTTACAATTACCTCAATTGAAACCATTATAAATGCATTCAATGAACATGGCAAATGTCTTACACTGTTATATAAGCAATGTAATGTTGCCTACATTACAGTTTTCCCGATTGCTAACAAGCATCTGTCAATACTGAAGTCATATTGTCAAAACTCATAACACAGTCAGCGAAACAGAAGTGCATGTGGACCAAACTGGGAATCATTTTTCATTGCCTAAATGCATTCAATGAACACATTCTCAAAATCAATGAACTCTTCTCATTCATACTCCACCACCTTCAAAACAATATATTCACAGCGGATGTTTTTTCAAATGCTTTTTTCAACAGTGTTCCCAAAACTGCAGTAACCAGTTTGAAATACATAAAAAATGTTAGCAGAATATTTGATCATGACAAACACAACTGACTGCAATTTCAGCGGAAAACCTACCCAATTGTTATACACTGTACCCTTTGAGAGAAACAATGAACATGTGAAAGAACACCCGTATCAATATGTCCAGGTAAGATGTCAGTTCAATAACCAAATAGGGTATATCCACATCTACGCATAATGTAAAGTACTGTAAATCTACTGTGGATCTACTGTTTTTTAGAGAGTAACGGAGATGGAAGCCAGGCAAACTGCACATAAATTCATCTTTGTGGATGAAGCTGAATTCAACGTGGCAAAAACATGCCGCAGGGGAAGAAATGCGATTGGTCAGAGAGCAGGCACGTGCACAGGTAAGGCTCAACCTGTGCAGAGCATAAAGGGAGAAATAGCAATGATGCATGTCCCGCCTCCTCACTCCCTGACAAGCTCAACACCTCCAACGCATGATTTGAGGCAACCAACACATTTCCTTCAGGGAGGCTTGCTGAGGACCAGGACGACTACACTCTGTCCATAGCCACGGCTGACGTGAGGAGAGTTTTTAAAAAAAGTGAACCCTCGGAAGTCACCAGGGTCAGATGATATTCCAGGCTGTGTCCTCAGGGGGTGCGCCGACCAGCTAGCAGAGGTTTTCACCTCCATATTCAACCTCTCCCTGTCCCTGTCTGTTGTCCCCTCCTGCTTCAAACAGATCCCCATCATCCCTGTACCGAAGAAACCTTCCATCACCTGCCTGAACGACTACCGCCCTGTATCACTGACCTCCATCATTAAGTGCTTCGAGCGGCTGGTCATAAATCACATCTGCTCCACCCTTCCTGACACCTTGGACCCCTTTCAATTTGCGTACCATCCCAACAGATCTACGGATGATGCCATCGCCCTGACGACACACACCACCCTCTCCCACCTGGAAAAAGGCAACACACGTGAGGATACTGTTTGTGGACTACAGCTCTGCATTCAACACTATTGAACCTGCCAAGCTTGTTCCTAAGCTCAGGACCCTGGGACTTAACACCTCCCTCTGCAATTAGATCCTGGATTTCCTGACGGACAGACCCCAGGTGGAGAGAACGGCAACCTCTCCTCCTCTACACTGACCCTGAGCACTGGAGCCCCACAGGGCTGCGTGCTCAGTCCCCTCCTGTACTCCCTGTTCACGACGACTGCGTGGCCACACACAGCTCCAACATCATCCTCAAATTCGCGGACGACATTACCATCCTGGGTCTCATCTCCCACAACAACGAGACCGCTTACAGAGAGGAGGTAAGTGACTTGGCTACATGGTGCCAGGACAACAACCTCTCTCTTAATGTCTGTAAGACTGAAGAGATGATCGTGGACTTCAGGAAGCAGCAGAGGGAGGGGTCATGCCCCCATCCATATCAATGGAGCTGAAGTGGAGAGAGTCTCTGAATTCAAGTTTCTCTGTATGTTCATCAAGGGTGACCTCACCTGGTCCAGGCAAGCGAACTCAGCAGTGAAAACTGCCCAAAAACGACTGTACTTCCTGAGGAGACTCAAGAAATTTGGCATGTCTGCAAAAACTCTCACCAACTTCTACAGGTGCACCACTGAAAGCATCCTCTCAGGCTGCATTACTGCCTGGTACGGCAGCTGCTCTGCTGCAGACCACAATTCCCTCCAGAGGGTGGTGAAGTCTGCGGAGCGCATCATCGCCTGCCATCTCCCCTCCGTGCAAGGCATCTACCATACACGATGCCTGAGGAAAGCACGGAACATCATCAAAGATCACAGCCACCCAGGCTATGGTCTGTTCAAATTGTTGCCGTCTTGTAGACGCTACCGGAGCATCGGAGCATGCCCTTCCAGACTCAAAAACATTTTTTTCCCTCAGGCCATAAGACTCCTCAATCAGTAACACTGATCCATGATCATAATGATCACACACAAACATTCCAGATGCTCTGATGCCCTTTCAGGTACTTTAATGGACATTAGAATATTTCAAATTGATGTTAGTTTAATTTTCTTTTTTTTTTAAATGTCTTACTTGCCTTACTTGCTGCCATGTACAGTGTTATGTATATGCAGGGCTGGGAATTAAGCTCGCCCGCTCACCTCAGGCGAGTAGTTTACATTTCGGACGAGTCTGATTTTAGAACCACTAGTCCATTGGGCGAGTGAACCTTTGCCGATTTATACACAGCTGAAATACACAGTGGTAGACAGTAACATTGTGACAGTAACATTGCGACAGTAAACATTGCGGCTCCTCCACCACGCATGGGAACTCCTCTTCCTCTTTTGACCATCTTTTATAGATGGACGAGGACTCATTGCTGATTGAGGAGTTGTGCAAACAAGTTTCCCACAGGTGCATTAGAGATTCACAATTGTGACAGAATTCAGGAACGGGGGCGCATGTCGCATGTCACTACTTTTCAGGAAAGCCGTTTGTAAGAAGAAAAACATGTTCTGGGACATTTTGTCTTTTTTGCAAAAATGCCCTCTTAAGGATGTGAACTTTCATGTGACTTAATAACAAACTAGTAGGCAAAGTGTAAATACAAATAAAATTTGTACTCAATCCCTTGTTTAACCAGCGAAAAATACAGGACTTGTCCTGCTAGACATGATTGGCTGAGATAATGAAGGGGCTGGACATGCTGACATACTGAGTTCTGATTGGTCACTCAAGTCACCGGCTTCTGGCAAAACGCGACTACTTGGTCAGTAAATGCGATCTCGGGAATTTCAAACATGGACAAGTGCGAACGCGTTGTTAGAGCTCTCAACCATATCACTGCCCTCAATGTAGCTTGTGTCAGTGAATCTGAGTGGGAACACGTTGTGAGAGAATACCTTCTGGAGGACGCTGGAACGCTGGAAGAACTTGGAAGAACACACAAGACAAACTGGCAACTGGAACAAACAGAGAAGACTGGTTAAGGAGGCAGGGACAACAAGGGGATGGAAGACACCTGGTGGGTGTGAGACAAGACAACACAGGTGAACGGAGTCAGGGTGAGGGCGAGGCAAGAGGTTTTCCTTTTGTTCAACACAGTTAATCCAATAGAGTTTGGGGTCTTTCGGTGAGATCTATGGTAACTGTTTTGACAATGGGTGTGAAGAATGTGTGAAACAAATTGAAAGAGTTTTAACACATTTGTAAGAGATGACTTCTGCTGTGCTAAGGTGATGATGATCAAGTGGATCCCAGTTTCATTAAGCGTGTCTTAGCAAACAAGATAAACTGTAATCCCATAGAGGAGGTTTTCTCTGCGTGGAGGTGAAATGTTTACGACCACCATCCTCATGACCAGATGTCCTTATTTGCCATGGCGCATCGCCAGAGAAGACATCAGGTGTGATGTTGATGAGATCTTGTGGCCAAATGCAGGTGATAGGGTGAACTAGTGATTGTACTATACATCTTGATGTTTGTTTGTTATTATTGCAGCCCTAGAATTTCAGGAATTTGTCATTTGTTTGAACTTTTTATTTTGAGAATGTGTGTGTGACTGTGTGTGTGTGTGTGTGTGCGACTGTCTGTGTGCACGCTTTTGACCCTGTGCATCCTGGAGAATAGTTGGTTTGGCACCTCTGCATCTCCTTTCTACCTCATTTGGAAATTTCCATCTCAATTACTCGAGAATTATGTTTGTAGGACACTAGCATCTTTAACTTGGTCTGTGTCCCATGTGGCCTTGCCTAAAACACAAGTTTACCACAAAGGAATAGGATGCAAGTTAGGACTCAGCCTAGGCATTGTTTCTCTGGGGTTTATACAGTATGCCCTCACAGATCACTGTAATATTCTCCAAGATGAGAAACACTGTAGCAACTGCCTTTGTGGTTATAGTGAACAGCCCAGGAGAAATTAGGTTGATTAGCATCCTGAGGTGAAATTATTAGCTAGCTGCCTCTCTCTTGTGTCTTAGCGCCATATAAACACCTTTAGAGAATTCAGAGAAAGCTCAAATTACCCCCTATTCATGACAAGATAAATAAATAGGGTGTCATTTGGAAAGTATTAAAAAAATATATTGTTGACATTTTGGATTTGTATTTTCTTTTGCTTCTTTGCGACCATGTAATACTACAATTTTCATGGTTTGGTAAGCCGCAAATGCCTGTTGACTGCAATGGCGAATGAAAGGGTGTGTAATTTATACATGATTAACTTTATGTAAGTCCAACAATGAAAATATTATGGTCTTTGAAGGCAGAGATGTTTATGAAATTATTCTTATTTTAGACTTTCCTGTCATAAAAGAGAGGGAAAGGGAGAGACAGCAAGAGAGAGAGAATGAGAGAGAGAAAAAGAGAGAGATGGGCAAAAGCTTGATCCTCTGTGCGAAGTGTTTGTGCTGTCTGACATTTTGACTTTCTGTTGTGCAGGAAGAATCAGAAGGCTTTCAAAGACATGAGCAATTTTTGAAATTGTGGACACTGTGGTAATCATCGACTCATTTCGAAAGAGGACTACCTGATGTTAGATCCCTCACTTCAAACGCCGTCCCAGTGAATTAACTAATCACCGATCGTGATTGGATGCCCATGGCCTGGCTTAAGCTTGACGAATTGTCCTATGGCGTCTCTCCTCCCGGTTACAGTGACCGTATTACCTTTGCATCTCACTAAGATAGACAAACGTTGTTTTGCGGAAGATTCCTGACATCAAATTAAAATAGAACTGTTTTCTGTTATTTTCTTATATAACTATTTTTGTCTTTTTAAGGTTTAACTCTGTCACTTTTTATTGCTGCTGTATATAGGTCACGTGGGCCTTATACCTCATCCTTGCAGATAATGTTTCTAGGAGGTGATTTCATTATCTACATGTGTGTTATCTAACCCCGTATAATAACCAAGATGAGGTGGCTTGTCTTGATAAAAACAAAAATTCACAAGAAACTGCGATTAGGAAAATATGTGCACTCTAAAGTAAGCTTCCAGAAAATTGAAAAGAAATGGCGCTCCATCAAATTTGAAGTCTTTCGACTAGCTTGTAAAAGCTTTACCATGCAACGTGACTTAATTTTGCACAAACAGCCTTCTTTGCCAACCTGATTAAGGAGAGCAAAAGCTATTTTTCCATTTATTTTTGACAGTTTCAATACAAACTAAACACCAGCAATCCCCAAGTTAAGTTGACCTTCACACCAGCAATGATTAATTCATGAATTTCTTCAACTGAAATATCATGATCATTAAAAAACAATAATGGTATCTTGCCAAAATACTCATATTTTTACAAAACTCATTTGTCCTGAGACTGTTTTCTGGCAGGATCTCTTATCAGTGGAGACCATAAACAAAATATCTGTGCTTCTATGTTAATCCCTATCCTGCAGATCTTTTCCATAATACCAAATCATCACTTAATGTTTTTTTTATGATTTCAGGACAACATCAAAAAAAAAAGAAATGTATTGCTGTTTCCCAGCAACTCACTGCGATTCTGAATTCAAACTGCTCCAATTTGGTTTTAGACCTCATCATAAAACTGAACCCGCACTGGTGAATGTCGTGAATGACCTTTTAATGGTATCAGACCAAATTTCAACGGTGCCTTCAACACCACTGATCATTGCATTCTTTGGGAGAGCTCAGAAATTGGAATATGTTGACATTGCCTTGTTTAGACCATATCTATTAGATATCAGTTTGTGTATGGTTTGTCCACCAAAATATTAAAGTTGAGCTAATCAGGGTTCCCCAGGGATTTGTTTTGGGACCACCTTTGTTTTTGCCATATATCTTGGTGATGTCACTCAGAAACACAATGTCAATATTCACTACCATGCAGAAAACATACCACTGTACAAAATCAATGAACAGTGGTGAGGCCCCAGTGTGGCTAACTCCAGGAGCCCACATGTGTTACAGATAGATGGAAGTGGATGGTGAAAATGCTTATAGTTCCAAACTTCCACAAAACAAAGATGCTAGTGCTCGACCCAAAGAAACAAAGAGAAGCAATATTCTGTGAGCTATTACGGACGAGACACTAAATGAACTCTAACGCGTGCTTATAAGGCTTGTAGAATAGCAACGTAGAAGAGGCTGATGTGAAAAATGACATATTTGATGTTGGCGAGAGCACAGAAAGATCTGGAACAAGGCTAGCTCAGATGGTAAGGATTATCGACCCCATCCGGTTCTGGGGCCTTTGCAATCTGAGCGCAACACACACTTTATTACTGCTGTTAATCATGTCAAAGTCTTGTCCCCATAGATATAATATTCTGTGGCTGTCCCAGTATGTACCCAGAGGCCAATGTCCTACAGATTAAAGCCATCCAAACTGTTGAATAATGAATTAGACATAGTGACCTTGTTAATACCTTGGCACTCTAGCCAGAGGGTTAAGGAGATATTTTACAGGTGATATTGATGGTTGTAGCTAGTCTTTTTTTTATTAAACATGTTAAAATACATAACGTGACATTATGATTTTGCTTGTGGGTCCTTGTCTGGGACGAAGCTTCTTTAAAGCCCACACCAAACTTATGTCCTTTAAAGTGTTCAGTTTGCAGTTGGTTCATGCTTATGTCGTTTATCCTCCTTAAGTCATCTCCTCTGTATCTCTTCACTTCCTTATCCTCACTCTTTTATATCCTGTCCCTCTTATGTCCTCACATCCTTCTCCTCACACCCTCATGTCCTTATTTCCTAACTTTCTTTTCTTTTCTGTCCTTGCCTACTTCCACTGGCTTCAGAAAAAAGTTAAAGGATGTTGTTGGAGAAGATCAGAAGACACAAGGTGAGGAGAGACGAAGATCCGTGTAAATACTTGAAATTCATCCTGAATCTCTAGTGGGATGTTCAGTAGGATGTTAAGATCCCATCAGTTAGTTAGCATCTCCGTTTCTCGAACATGAAACACATTTCATATTTCTATGTTTTTTTTGTTGTTGGTGGGGTTTTTGTTTTTTAACCCAATTTTTCTCCCTGAATTTCATTACATCCCACTCTAAATTATGGCCATGCCTCATTGCAACAACTCCACAGCAGGTTTGTTAGGACTTGAAAATCGAGATGCACCTCCAGATGCAACTCCTATAACCGCTCTGCTTCTTAACTCACTGCTCGCTTAACCGGCGTTATATATTTCCCAGCACATACACCCTGGAGAACAGTGCATTTGCACTGAACAGTGCATTTTGCAGTGAGCAATCCTGTCTGACATCCATTCTTCCGACCTGGGTAGGCCTTGGCCGTTGTCATTATGCTGCAACAAGAGAGACACATTTCTTATCAGAGGGAGAAAGAGTTATTTGGAAAAAGCACAGGGAGACCAATCACTGAGTACTACATTATTGCAATGTTGAAATGTTTCAACAGACAGCACATACTGCTGTCAGTGGTCACAGCAGTTACATTCTCATTAATATAAACAATTTTCAGTCTGGTACAGTTGCATTTGTCTATGTGCATGCGTGCTTCTGGGTCGGTATGTGTGTGATCAAGGGTGCAGGCATTTGTCAGAGAGATAGTGAGACAGAGGGGAGACTGCCCCTCTCCCTTTCTCTCGTTCTGAGATTGCCAGAAGGAGAGAAAGGGATAGAAGCAAGAGAGAGAGCGAGAGTGGAAAAGAGAAATGGGGGGGGGCTAAACTTGTAGAATAAGAACGTTAAGAGGTAATAGCCCTTTGTGTCAACAACCTTTATCAATGTCTTTCAATTAGCAGCAGAATTGGTTACAGTACACCAATGACCAGAATTAGTATAACCAATCATTTGCTTTAATCAATCAACGGAATATATATATATATATATATATATATATATATACAGGCGCTGGTCATATAATTAGAATATCATCAAAAAGTTGAGTTATTTCAGCAATTCCATTCAAAAAGTGAAACTTGTATAATGTATACATTCATTCCGTACAGACTGATATATTTCAAGTGTTTATTCCTTTTAATTTTGATGATTATAACTGACAACTAATGAAAACCCCAAATTCAGTATCTCAGAAAATTAGAATATTGTGAAAAGGTTCAATATTGAAGACACCTGGTGCCACACTAATCAGCTAATTAACTCAAAACACCTGCAAAAGCCTTTAAATGGTCTCTCAGACTAGTTCTGTAGGCTACACAATCATGGGGAATACTGCTGACTTGACAGCTGTCCAAAAGACGACCATTGACACCTTGCACAAGGAGGGCAAGACACATTGCTAAAGAGACTGGCTGTTCACAGAGCTCTGTGTCCAAGCACATTAATAGAGAGGCGAAGGGAAGGAAAAGATGTGGTAGGTGTACAAGCAATAGGGATAACCGCACCCTGGAGAGGATTGTGAAACAAAACCCATTCAAAAATGTGGGGGAGATTCACAAAGAGTGGACTGCAGCTGGAGTCAGTGCTTCAAGA
>JACXGI010002133.1:0-78288 GCA_016801175.1 Esox masquinongy
GGTGTTGACCCTGTCTATGTCTAGGGTGGTCAGTTATCATCGGTGTTGACCCTGTCTATGTCTAGGGTGGTCTGTTATCATTGATGGTGACCCTGTCTATATCTAGGGTGGTCAGTTATCATCGGTGTTGACCCTGTCTATATCTAGGGTGGTCAGTTATCATCGGTGTTGACCCTGTCTATGTCTAGGGGGGTCTGTTATCATCGGTGTTGACCCTGTCTATGTCTAGGGCGGTCTGTTATCATCGGGGGTGACCTTGTCTATGTCTATGGTGGTCAGTTGTCATCGGTGTTGACCCTGTCTATGTCTAGGGTGATCAGTTATCATCGATGTTGACCCTGTTTATGTCCAAGGTGGTCTGCAATCATAGGTGATGACTACTTATGTCTAGGGTGGTCTGTTAACAGTGGTGTTGACCCTGTCTATGTCTAGGGTGGTCTGCTATTTGAATTGTCCTTTGGAGTCTTGCCCCATCAGAACCTTATTTTACTCCAGTGTTTTTGAAAAATCTAGTCTGTCAGATCATCAGTTCTTGCGTATATACCTCTGTTTGCTGCTACAGCACTCAGATGTTTACCAAAAGTGGTGGCATGTAAACAGTTTGTTTATTAAGTCACCAACTGTAGCTTTAAGTATAAAAATGTAGTTGTAATTGTTCATACTTGATTGCCTTGCTGAGAATGCATGTGTCTGAAATCTACAGTTAGTTGAGTTTATCAAAGTTCATTCATTTTTGATCCGCTCATATCCCTTCTCTTACACACTCGTGCAAAGCCTACATCCAAATACTTCCGGGGCGGGGACCTCTGCAGGCTTAATACAGTACATGAGGCAAAGAGCCGAGTCAGTGTATGACTCTCCTACCAGTTCATTGTGCCTGGCAGGCTCGTTAGGCTTCTGTGCCGTCAACCATCCATCTGCTTTAAAGGAATCATTTAGCTTTGACAACCAAGTCTCTAATGTCAAAATACTGTGCACAACAGTTTCCAAACACTCCTCCAACAGCCCCTATCATACGCTTTTGCGATCTTAACAGAGAGGTCTTTGGACAGTTATTTAAAGGTGTTTTGTGGCTTATTGGAGTATTGCAAGGGAGTTTCATATTCCAGTGTAACTGTGAAATGGTTCTCCACAATTTAAAATATAACAATAACTTGAGGTTATTTTGGGGATTAATGGTTGTTAATGGCAGTACCTATCTGTACATGTGTTAGTGATTTGGCACAGGAATTCTCTTTTAGGAAGGATTCTTGACCATAGAAATAACCAGTCACACGGTGTAGGGGACTGTATCAAAATTCCCTTTAATAATTAGTGGTAATGAGAAAGTATGCACTGAAGGTTAATCATTGTCTGACTATTGGCTAAATAGAGAAGATCAAGCCTTGTTGCCATTGTGCCTGCATCTGCTATTAGATTGAACATTTCTGGTATAGTTATTGACAGTGCTCAAAGTAAAAACAAAAGGATCATCAGAAACACAGTGCTGATAGAAGTAAGGCAAATATTTATTCATTAGGTTACACATGAGCTCATTTGAAATGCAGAACTCTATTCTCGTGTCAACATAGCAGGATTTGAAGTGGACCTGACCCTTTGTGTGTATTTGTGTGTGCGTGTGTCTTGCCTGCCCTTCCTCGAAGTCAACAACATATATAATGTCCAAAGGTGCACCTTATCAAAGATCTTAAAAATGTTGAAAGTAGAGCTATTTATTAAGAGTGTTTGCATTCTTAATGTTAGCTAACCTACTGTATAAAATGCTGTTTTCCTGAGCTTGGTAACAGGGCTGTGGTAACTGTAAGCTGGAAGGCTAAATATTACAAGTTCATATTCTGTTCCGTATCAGCCTTGACCAAAAACTTAAAACTAAAATTCTAGTTTGGTTTGAAAAATATTGGTGACATTTCATGTGTCTATTCATTTCAAAGAAGAAATCTTATTACCATGCTCAGTGTACCCAAAAGTTGTCTGAAGCCCCCAACATTGACTAGGAATATGTGTCTGAACATGTTTTCCTGGAATGGCAGCACATCCTCTCTCTTGGTTTCCAGCCCTGCACTAAGGGGAGTGAGCTTCCACCCATCCCCTTCTCTCTGCTAACATACTATACCTCACCTTCTGCCTTAGTTTGGATTTATTATGACGATTGTAAAATAGTAAGAAACAACGTCCTTCTGCAATCATTTTTTTCTGAAAAACTAATGACGCTACGTAAGAATGAATATATAGAAAAATGTTTTTCCTTTTATTTTTGTACGTATGTGCTGAGCACAGCAGTTTACTGTATTCCTGAGATACCAATAAAAGTTTGTTTCATACATGTTGTTGGCTGTTTTGTTGAGCCCTATGTTTTTGTCAAAGATGACAGAGAAGAATGTACATATCAACTAGAAATGAGATTAACTATACCTCTCCTTAGAAAGAAAATTATGAACACATGACCAGTTCACTATGCCCCCTACAGCCTATTGCAATGCTTTAAAAAGTGGTCTACCATTTTAAGGTTCTGTAGAAATGCTCCCTAAAATGTGACCCCTGAAACCCCTGTTAATGAAATGTTGAACAGAACTCATTTTGAAGGTCCAACGACAAGGCCAAACTGTAGTTTCTGTACAGAAGTCATGGCATGAGGAGAGGACTGGTGTTGCAATAATATAGTTATGATTGGACCTTTTAGTTTAATTTGGTCCCATACCAGAACAATCTGGGTCTTCCATAGTGTGGCATAAATGACCTTGTGGTTCCCTCTGCTGGTCAAATGTTGCAAAGTTAGAACCAACAGCCAGTCACCATAATACAAATGTAATTTTGACATTTATTTTTATCAGGCATAGATTTCTGTTTATATATTGGGAAGATAATTAAATATAAATACTCCACTCAAGTAGATCAGTGCATTTAAATGGTGAAATGTTTATCTAAGTCTCCCTATGATGCTGTCTTACATTGTGAATTATCTGTCAATTTCACAGAAAGGTCTTTGCCATGGGTCTAGATTAATTGGAGCCTAGGCTAACTACAAGATGACCACTGCAGAATCACCTTTATTCTTGTTCAGTTAATAGTTAACAGTTCAGAAGTGGCTTAATGTGAAATGCATTGTCCTGTTACCATAATTCTCGGTTTATAACCCGCACCGTGTATAAACCGCACCATTAATTTTATAGCTTTGTGTGTATACAAACCTGAGATTTAGCTGCACCCATATATAAACTGCATTTGCCCGGAGAATTATGACTCGTACATTCATTGTACATGAATATTAAACATCTGTTATGGGGTAACGGTGGAATCGGTTTTAAAAATGTAAACTCGTGTTTTAGCCGCACCCATGTATTAACTGCTGAGGTTGAAAAAAAATTAAAAATCCATGCATAAGTCACAGTTTATAAACGGGATATTACGATAGTCTCTGTGGGATAGTTGGCCAGTTCTTGAGGGCCACAACACAGCGAAAGAAACAGCTCAGGTGGCATGATTTCTGGTTAAGATTAACCTGTACTGCCAACATGCCCTTCACATGCCAAAAGATAAAAACATTTTTTTTTTACAGGGGTTGGCTACAGTGGAAGGGATTAGCTATGATCTTGCATGCACACTTCCTTGCCCTGGAGTCATGTAGACTCTTAATGCAGGACTGCGGGCAGCCAATGAACATTTTTGTGGACTGTATTCTTTGTTTATCCCTGTAGCAGACCCAAAACAGACAGTGATGGAGGAGGTGACCATGGGCTGAGTTTTTTTTTAGCTGCTGCAAAAAGTACACTCGCTACCTTGGTGATCATCGCAGTATTGTTGTAGAATATTATGGTCCCTTGGAGTTTGAAGAATTCTGCCAAACTGCTAAGGCCTCAATATCAAGGGCTGAAAGTGGTAGGTGTTTCCTGATGTCAACCTAAACAGTTTGGTGGGTTCCAGGTTATTTTGACTGCACCTGGCCACCAGCCAGTCCAACTTTCCCCAGTACACGGACTCGTTGATGTCAGTGATGAAACCAAGCAGAAGGGTGTTATCTGTAAACTTGAGTAGCTTGACAGACGCATCATCAGAAGTACAATTGTTGATATAGTGCAAAATAGAGGAGTGATTAGAGCATACATCCTTGCTGCGTCCCAGTGCTGAGAGATACAGATTCAGAAATGTCCTACGAGTCAGAAATTTGGCAACACATTCAGCCAGGAGAGTTTGTCTTATCTTTGACTTTCCTTCACCTGTTGAGAGTTGCTGTGAGAAGGCAACAGACATCACAAAAATAGGAGAAGGGACAAATGGGAAAAAGGTGTAATGGATATGATTATTATTTTTAATATTATTACTACTATATATATATTTTCTAGCTACAGTTAAAAATCTATACACTTTGCATCCCATTCCTTATGCTGAGCGAAAACTGAACAACTGAACTTCTTCAAGGATGTAGCCAGAGTGGCACAATCATAGCCCTGTGCATGGAGGCTACTTTGCATATGGAAAAGCTGAGTCATAGACCCATTTACTTTTTGTCTTTGCATTTGCAGACAGTTTTTTTCCCCAGAAATGTTTCACATATTTTTTTAAAATCTGTTTAGGTAAACAGATGCTTTAGATTTAAACATCTGGTGGGCAACTTGATCAGGATCCATCAGTTGTTTAACCCTTAAAGTGATGCTATGGTTCTACAAGAACAAGAACATTTAGCTAAAGATGCAAGATCATGCAGATTCGTCAGATGGGATGGCATACAATGTGTTGGGCCTTTTTGTTACAGATATCTATTTCTTTCCAATAACTGCAGGTTCACAGTGCAACATCTGGATACGGAAATGATTTCTGTGCCCAAATTTGCATAATTGAACAGCCTATAGGAGTACAAGTCATTGGCAATCAAATAATCATCATGATTGGATAACAGTCGCCATTTTATTGCAGCAGGGGACTTTTTGAAAAAAACTCTATACCTACCCAAATGAAAGAGGAATAAATGATAGAGGAATACATTAAGTAATTATGCAGGAACAAGACTTAGGAGTTAAGGGTTTTCACTGAAAAATAGGTCCTTGATTCACTGCTAGTTATAGACACTATGAAAACCACAGGGGCTGATATGCTGGATCCAGGCTCATTGGTTGGTGCTGCTCCAATTATCTCTGGAGCTCTAACACATCTAAAATTGATTTTGTCAAATATTTGGGCTGACAGACCTACTGGGCCTACAGAGATCATAGGTTACATACTGTATGTAATCTATGTAATTATATGAATCTTTAAACATTTTTGGTAAGACTACCAAAATATGATTTTGTATTATAGTATTAAGTAAGCCGACTCTACATCTTACAGTTAGTAATCTTACTGTGTGCTGCTTTGAATGATGTAATGCCAAGATTCTGCTGTGGATTGCAGTGATTAGAAACAATTGCACATGACTGACCGTCCATGTACTTGGCGACACACTGAAGAGTGAGTCCTCTCCCTGATCTATAGCAATCAGGGCTTTCTCTATTTAGCAGACTCAGGCTCTATCCATCGTCCAACTCAAATTTCAGCCTCCTCTAGTCAAACACCTTGCCTTGTCTGGCCACCCAAGCTCCTTGCTCCAGTCAAATGCTATGCTACCCCCCACGAACAGTGTCTTCTCCCCGAGTTGTCTGAATGTGAACAACTCTCTGAGGATGCAAAAGACAATCAAACCTTCTGACTGGTCTCATAACATTATGGTTTGTCTGATTTCTGTCTGAAATGATCTGAATACTTATGGCACAATTTTGTATAACACCCCTCATTTTTAACTGCAATGAAATATCCAGTGAGCGACAATGCAATGGAAGACTTCAGTTTGATTAATCAAACAACCTTCGCTGCCCTCTACCTCCATGCAGGGGAAAGAAAGAGACAGGCATGTGAGGGATTGTATTATGTACAGTAAGTCTTATACACTAATTAGCCAAAACATTATGACCACTCACAGGTGAAGCGAATAACGTTGATCGTCTCCAAACAAAGGCATGTGTCAAGGTCTGGGTAGATGAGATGGTAAGTGAACAATCTGTTCTCGTAATAAACATGTTGGATGCAGGGGAAATGGGCAGGAGTAAAGACCTGAGCGACTTGAACAAGGGCCAAATTGCTATGGCCAAGGCTAGTGGGGTGCTCCCGGTCAGCAGTGGTGAGTACCTAACAACAGTGGTCTGTGGAGGGACAAACCACAAACCAGCGACAGGATGTTGGGCACCCAAGGCTCAGTGATGTGGGAGGGCAATGAAAGCTATTCCGTCTGGTCTGAACTGACAGGTCTACTGTGACACAAGTCACAGAAAATGTTAACGATGGTCACGGGGGGAATGAGTCACAACACAATGCTTCGCAACCTGCTGCATATGGGGCTGCGTAGCCGAAGACCGGTCAGAGTGCTCATGGTGACCTATGCCCACTGTCGAAAGCACCTTCAATGGGCACATGAGCATCGGAACTGGGCGTCAGAGCAGTAGAAGAAGGTCATCTGGTCCAATGAGTCCCGTTTTATTTTTACATCACCACACTGCACACATTGGAATGTGCGCAGTGAAGACTTCAATGTTTTGCCCTGGCCTCCCAATTCCCTAGATCTCAATACGATTGAACATCTGTAGGATGTGCTGGACCAACAAGTCCGATCCATGGTGGCTCCACCTCCCAACTTACTGGACTTGAAGGATCTGCTGCTAATGTCTTGATGCCAGATACTACAGGACACCTTCAGGCATGAGTCCTCCATTAACCTTGTAAATTCAAACAGTGCAACCTAACACACACACACAAAAAACAAGTTCACCCGAAATCAGAATGTATATTAGACCTAATCCTAACCTTAGTACCTAACCTTCACCCTTAAACTTAATAACTAAACCTAAACCTTTGTTCTTTTTGACTTCACACACACAAAACATTTGCGCAATCTCATGAAGATCTGTGAGATAATATGGAAATTAGACACCACTGTCTGATTAGATACCATGTTCTGCCACTGTCTCACACACACCCACCCACCCATATACCCTTTTCTGTGTCAGCAGTGACCAGTCATACTACCTGCAGAAATAGGATATTCATCCGGACAGGGACGTGTCACCAAAATCTGAATGAGAATTTTGCACACAAATATCTTAAATATGTCACACTTGTCAGTTTACTACTGCTGGCTAAGTAAATAGCTAACAGGTTTAAAGAATAAAGGGTCCTTTTTGTGTAGAGATTCTCTTTCCTGTTCTGTGACACGACGATACTGAATATCTTATTTCTGCAGGTAGTGTGTCGGATCACTGCTGACGCTAAGAAGAGTGTGACCCCGAAATAACACTCTGAACTTGTGAAAATGATGATAATATATGTTTTGTTTTAAGCCCAGATCAGACTCATAAGGAATTTTAAAACACACTTTGTTTGATCTGATTTTTATAACTTCTGACATTGGCTGGAGCTTTATGAATATTTAACAGGTAAAATATTCAGTTGTGCAATGAAGTAGATCTATTTAGCCAATCCGAGAGCACTGCACCAACTTTCTGCGTTCTGCCAAGGAGGCGCAGAGCTAGCTAGTTAGAGCACTTTGCTACATGTAGATAGCCTAGTTTGCTGACAGTTAGGTCAGAAAGTCAGAAAGTACAGTCTGTTCTGATGCATGCATTTCATGACACTCGCTTCCTAGCGTACTGAATCAGAACTGATGTTTCTCTATTACATTTTATGTTACTTTTTTCTTTATTCTTTTAGACGCATATTTAACCATGTTCCTATTTTCAAGCCTTTATAAGTAATTGACCTTCTGCATTGAGAAGGACATGCCTACCTTGAAATGGGTCCTTGGAAGCTTGTGTGCATCGTAGAAAAAGAATCCTAACATTTTGGTGCACACAAAAATCCACTGAGGGTAACAAGGTGTTTGTTTATTGATAACCCAAACTTTCGGGCCCAGAGCTGTGCAATTAAAATTAAAATGTAACAGTTATAAGGTGTTAGAATAGTTTCTAAAATTGTCAAATTTAAGGCTCTGTTTATTTACTATTTTGAGTATAGCAGAGGTTCACTCCTCTTCAAGTGTTCAGGCCATGTGTAAATATATTTTGCTGAAGGGATAGACTCCAATTTAAGTTTAGGCATACTAACTTTCTCCAGGTATCCCTCATTAATAATGAACATTTCCTTCTCCTTCCTTCCCTGGAGCAAAAAATCTGTGTCACCTTTTTTGGAGCAGGACGGACCACATATCTCTACCAGAAGAGGTATTGTTTTGCTGCACCCCCTCAGTGCAGAGGTGTGCACTAAGCAAACCAGAGTGGGCTGCCTTCATCCCAAAAAAATAAGCAATGGCTCAAAGTTGGGTGTCTCCTTACTTAACCATTGCAAGCTCCTCCTCCAGGCAAGCATCACACACAGTACACACAGTTCTCTTTAAATAGAGCCATTCTCCATGCTTTGGACCATCAGCTCATCTGAAGTTGGCATATAGCTTAATGCTGAATTCACAGCTACATCCAAATTCTCTGGAAACAATTTTCGGTACTTTTGGGGTAAAAGCTTGGAATAACTAAGATAATTCAGAATGAGGAAAGCCATCCTTGCGCTCATACTTGCTGTGCTTCAGGGCTTTCGACTTGTGGATGCTCTTCCAAACCCATCTCCTCTCCTGGGATCCAACTGGGGGAATCCGAAAAGATACGTACACCTGCAGACTTCTTCCGACGTGAACAATTTCTACTTAGAGATCAGTTCAAATGGCAACGTGCGCAAAACTCAAATCCGAACTTCATACAGTAAGTTATTACATTTTCGAACTGTGTTTTGACTAAATGTTTTTTCAGATGTTTGCCTTTGTGTTATTTGTACTATTATGCTATTATTTCTGTTCACAGGCGTGCTTTTATTGAAGGCAGAAACAAGAGAGCGCGTTGCTATACTTGGAGTCAAAAGTAATCGCTACCTGTGCATGGATGCCATGGGAAACCCTTTCAGTTCTGTAAGTCTGAATACCCAATCTAATTTGTATTTACATTTAAAT
Source organism: Esox masquinongy (assembly GCA_016801175.1). NCBI lineage: Eukaryota > Metazoa > Chordata > Actinopteri > Esociformes > Esocidae > Esox > Esox masquinongy. Next base: position 9,017 of record JACXGI010002133.1, read on the forward strand.
GTTTTCTAACATTTTAAATTACTCTTTCTGAAAGGCACTTTCCAAATATGAGCGCTTTTTGTTTTAGTGACTTCTAAAAATGCGTTTTTATGCCCTGATTTGAAGCCACATTTATCCAATCAAACAATCTATACATTTTTAATCAGTGTTCTTATATTTGAAAGTCAGACACTGTGTGAAGTGTATTAATTCATGTATCTGTTTACAGACGATTTGCCACAAGGAAGACTGTCTTTTTAACCACAAGTTATTGGAAAACCACCGCGACGTGTACTTCTCTTGCAGAACTGGCATTCTGCTCAACTTGGAAGGGGCTAAGCAAGTGTATAGTGTAGGTCAGAATCTTCCGCAAACTTCCCTATTTCTTTCGGAGAAGAACACCGTGCCGCTGGAGCGCCTTCATCACCGGGAGAAGAGGAACCGCGTGGTTGACCCTTCTGATCCACATAACATGCTGGGGCAGACCGAGGAAGCTGATGACTCCCGGGCTATGCCGGAGACGGATGACGCGGAGACGGACCAGGAGTCTGAAGTCCCCGAAGGCCAAAACATCTCTAGGGAGACCCCGGAGTCTACCTTCGACGACCCATGGAACGTGCAATCCCTAAACGCACCTTCCAGCCCCCGTATCATGAATGTCATGGTGGGATAAGCTGACAGTAGACGATGTACACCTGGGTTTATATGAGTCACTCGCTAAATACATACACACATACCTAGAATTTTCCAATTTAGGCTTTTTGTTCGTTCACTTTAGTTTTATTCCAGCTGGCCTGGAAATAAATGAACCACATATTGTGGTTCATAAGTGTTATCTGACACTAGTGATAGACCTTGACAGCCTTATTATTGCTAAGTGAAACCTAAATAGTAAACTTGAAATATGTATAAAAAGGACCATATTGGGCATTTTTTTCATTTTTCACACCATTGTAGGCAACTAATTTACGTGATTTTAATTCGAGCAAAAATGATGTATAGAGTGCGCTCCGTTTAAAGAGAGGATCAGTATGCGAATTATGCGTAATATTGTGATCCTTCGGGGAATTAAACAGAAGTCACTTTATTAATTTTATGCAAGAAGAAAACATGAATGACCTGAAACATTTTGCATCTAAAATTACTGAAATGTTGAATATGCCTGTAGGACACATTTAATTTAAAATGAAAAAAGAACATGGTCCACTGTACAGGTTTCAGACACGATTAGGTTCTGGCCACCAAGGGCAAGCAGCACAGCCGACATTAACAAAGTTGAAAGTATTTCTTTATTTAAATTCATTCATTTGTTATTTATACTATTTATATGGATTATTTACTGTAAAAGGGATAGTTTGAGAAGTTTGTTGAATCCCTTGTTGATACCATTAAAACGTATCCGCATCCACTATAAAGTTCAAGGTAGTATAACTAGTCAAAGCAAACTACCATTAACACTACGATTGGAATAATAGATGAGCAGCTAACTACCGTACTTGCACCAAACGCAATTTAGGAATTGGACAAACTTTAGACAGCGGTTTCCCTAAAACTGCACGTAGACACATACATATGGTATCTACGAGTCCCGCTAAATCTGGGAATGCAGATATTAGTTGTCTCATTGTCATAATCCAAACTATCCCCTTTAAAGAGAAACAATCTCTATGTTGTATACATGTGTAAAGGTTGGTGAGATGTATATCGGAGGAAAAAAATGTTAAATGTGTGTTGACAAACATAATATTTATTTATATTTATTCTATTTATGAAACTTTAAAACTTCAGGATTAAATACTCATACAGCTATTATGTCCTGAAATTCTATGTGTGATGCAAATAGGTTATGACGAAATGTTTAATTTGAAGTAAGGCCCTGTGTATCATTCAGTGCGTCAGCAGGCGGACCATTGACTGATTCAGAGCTTCCAGGTGAGAGTCCTACGCTTCCTTCCGCATCTCATTAAGGAGAAAAGTGTTATACAAGTTTCGGAATTGCTGCCAAACCATCATTGTCTAAAAATAAACATTTCCACGTTCTGTTTTTGTTTTATTCTTACTGAAAAACATTGTGGTGTTATTTTAGTCTTTGGGAACACATTATGGTGACTGCTAACTTTGGTCCTGTTTCGTTTTGAGGTTAAATCACTTTGACCTGTTATATTGGAGAGGAACCTTAAAAACCACATGGTAAAGACACATTTCCTTATTGGAGAATGACATACTGTAAACAAATAAAATAAAAAAATACGTGAGTTAAAAAAAACTATATTCCCAAACACTGATTTTGACAGATTCAGTGGCAGTCCTTGTCCCATCTTATTTTTCACCCAATTTAACACCTGAAAGTTGGTGGTCCCGGTATGCTAAAACCTGGCATGTGGTGCGATGAGTCTTCTCTTTTTTGCTGACAACATCCAATCTAACCTTTGCCCTTCTTGAATGCCCAAAACTATAAACTTTTCATTTGGCTGAAAAACATTCCTTTTATTTACCCTTTATTGTTTAGCCTACTATAATGAATCTGTACTTTGGATATAGCACAGTTGGTAGAGAGAAGTTTGCAACGGCGAGGGATTGGTCCCATGGGGGGCCATAAAAAAATTCACTCACTGCTGTAAGTCTTTCTGGATAAATGTTAAATAAACAAAATAACCTGAGGACATCTCAATGATGTTGCAAGCATTTATAGAGGCATCAGTACACTGAAATACAGCAATACTGACAAAAACTACACATGACATCAGCTAGCAAACAAAAGCATCCTAAGCTCTTAGGGCTCAGTTAAATCAAAATTGATAAAAATGAAAGGGTATCCATACTAAAACTGTGTGTATGAATTCCAAACCAGACATTGCATTGTGTGGAATCTCTTTTCACATGAAAATCACATGCATAAATAATGGAAGACCAGGAAATCCACTCAGGATATACAGTATATACCCTGCCAATAGTTTTACACAGATGAATTTAACTACAAAATTGTCCACTGAGAGCTAAGGAGAAAATAATTTACACTATTTCTATGAGTTTCTGTCCTCTACTTCTTGAGGTCATCTTTCTCCTACACAAGAAATACACTAGAATAACAACTGAGGTAGTTCCCACTTAGCGTGATGGCAAATACAGTGCCTTCTTATCTTTCTGCTTTAAAATGATATAATTGTGATTTTTGTTTGCCAAAAATCACAATATTTGTTTGCCAAGTTAAACATATTTTCAGACACTCAATATCAATTTAAGCATGATAAAGGAATTAAAATACTTTATACTGTGTATTAATACACCATATCATGATAAATATACTGGCATCATTCCTTACCAAGTTGCCAGCAGAGGAAGGAAAGTGATCTTAAAAAATTACAGATTTTAATAAAGGTGATAGGAAGAAACTGGCAATAACATTTTAGTTATTTCACAATCTAATTGTGATATATGAGTTTCCCGTTAGGCCAATTCTAAATCCTGACCAACAAACATTCAGAACATTACTTCATCACCCCCTTTTGGCCAATCTGCGTGGTTCTGTAGTTGTGGGACCACTTTGGCAGGGTGCATCATTCCCCAAGTTTGGTCAAAACCGTGCTTGTGGTGGCTGAGACATCCCAATTGAAGGATGTCTGTTCATTACTAGACTATTGGGTCAATCAGTGTCATTTTGTATGCAGGATATTTATGACAAGGCGCATCTGACCAAATCTACACTGCTGTTGCTTACAACGAAAACAATGAATGGTAAAACAGGCTGCTTTGGTCCCAGTCAGGAGTATTGGTGAAGCCATCACACACTCAATGCCTATAGTTTCTTATGATGGTAATGCCATTGCTTTGCCATGACTGGGAGTTTCTATGAATTTGACAACCGCCAAGAACCATTGCAATCTTATTTACTTACTAATGAATGTTTATATTAATGTGACAATTTCAGTCTAAATTAAGTTAATAAACAAAAAAACATCTAAAAACACTTTAGAACAGACTGAGTAAATAATATACAGTGCAAAATTGAACAGTGCAAAAAATGCTTTGTTTAGCTTGCGTATAAATATCAATTGGTGAATAATTGTCCCATTTTCTGACCACTGAAGTCTAATGTCCAGATCAAACCAGACACAGGTACACATCTGTGATAGCGAATACAGTGTTCAACCTTTAAATTAGACAGTGCTTAATGTCTACAATAATTTAGGACTGACACACATAGTTCTACATCGACACAGCCTAAGTTCGGGGACGCGATTTTATCTTGACAGTCTGCTTCTGAGGTCTGAAACCATCTGACAAACATTCACCATTAAGTGAAATGTCCCTTCAATGTTTTATGTAACATATGTCACGAGAGGTCAGGTGATCCCTCCTGTTAGTGAAGACACAGCGGACAGCCGAGGGCACCGGGCCAGACTCACCGGGCGACAGTGTTAGGATGAAGCGGCTGATGCCCGTGTTGGGGCAGGCTGAAAATACTTGGGACATCCTCTGCACCTGGGGCAGAATACACTGCAGGTCCTCCACAAAATGTCTCACGGCTACGCGGATGTAGGCCCCGTGGCTTACCACCAGGGCGTGGACATGGATGCCCTCCATCCCGTCGTCCGGCAGGCCAGCCGGGGACACATCTGTCCCAGACGCGGCTGCGCCAGCCCCGGCTTCTGTTCCCACAGCAGCATGACACTGCCCACAGCCGCCGTGGTCGTCAACCATGCGCTGGTAAAGGGCCTTTAGAAACTTCTTGCATCGCAGCCTTACCTGCAAATAGATACACAGAGACACACATTTAAAATCCCGAAGGGCTAATAAAATACGTAACCACAGCATGGCGCTGTTGGACAGAGAATCCGGCACCACTTTCAGAGTAGAGCATGTATCAAACAGCAGGACCAAAAGGAAAGCTGGTTAAACGTTCAGATCAGACTGACCTGTTCCAAGGTCTCGCCTCCAGGGGGAGTATAGTCTCGACATGACTGTCCAGATGCATTGGCCATGTTCTTCAGATCCTCCTTGGGTCGTCCCTCTGCGATCCCAAAACCCTGCGTGATCGTTGAATCGCTATGATGAGCGTTATATTAACTGCGTTTGAATCTGAAACTATTATACCTACGCTGCGATAAAAAAGGCTGTATACAAAAGGAAACATACTGTATGTATGACTTACCCTCTCTCTGAGTAAGGGATCGAAGACCATCTCAACACCCGAGGAGTGAATATTGTTCCTCATAATTATTTCTGCAGTCTGATAAAAACAAAATAAGGATGTGTGTACATTGACAACCTTGGCTTAATATCTGCAGCCAGAAGTAAATCAGCCGCTAGACTATCACAAGAGAGTTGTACTGCCCCAGCACTTCTAGTTCTACTCAGGGATTTCACATATACTGTAGTCTCTATGTAATTGGGAACATATTTTATTTAATTATTGTAAAATCTATGAATCTATATAAGGAAATATTACATTTTCCCACAAAATGTTCCCTAAGCTAATGACTTTCTGCTGACTAAAAGCAGCACAGGATGATAAGGATGTAAATTACTTGCGGGCATTCCTGGAGTTGTAATGGAGTTATGTATTTCTTGCAGGGTTGTAATGGAAGGACCACAGACAAAGTCTATGTTGCATGATTTATTTCCTTAAATATGATGGTTATTATTATTATTATTAATAATAATAATATTATTAATAATAATAATAATAATATGTAATATTTGCACATGAAGGCATTTTCATTGTCCTTTCTCACATAATTTCTACAGACACCAACACTATTCAGATGATTTCAATGTCCTATCTGAGTGTTTCTCACCAAAAAAAATAAGATAGAACTTGACTTTCAGTATATGTCAGACACTGAAAGAATCCAAACTGAATCATAAACTCCTGTCTGCTAATCCTTGATTGTTCATTTCTTCACAATACTTGTTTAAAAATCTGTTTTGGGGCTAATGTCCAAAAATGTTCTAAAGAAAGTTTCTAAAGAACCCTAATAAGAGCTAAATAATTTTTCATCATTTTGATCGCACCAAACTGATTTTAGATGCAGTATAACGTTAATTAGCTTGTTAATTTAGGGGAAGAACACTGAATTTTAGGTAGGTAACGTCAGCGTCCCCAGCTGGTCTTGACTTATTTTGCTAGTTAATGACAACATTGCCATCTGTGAAAGTACATTTGATAATATGATGATAATGGCAACAGTTTTCTTCTTAACATTAGATTACTTTAACAATGTTGTTGTACTTCCAAGCCCTTATAGTATAATTTAGACAGTGTAAGCCCTTGTTTAAAGTCTGCAGCGTTGTACAGAATGTTTGTGGCCATGGCAACGACACAACTATGTGAGGTGCAATCCATTAATACTCTGTGTGGGTCACCACACCTAATTGCTAGGCTACATCACAACATAGACTCGACTAGGTGGACAAGACTAATAGAAACCTAACCACTAGGGCAGTGACAATTGTGGATTTTTTGTAATGGTTATTGCATTGTTATGATGTATCATAATGCATCTTTGAAAAGTAGCTACAACATATCGAATGTGTATAACACAGGTTTGACTGGGCCGCTTTACCCTAGTCAAATTGATTTTGACCTTTTGGAACTTCTGGTAATTAAGATTCCCCTACCAACCCTGCTGTTCGGCTCATAAAATGATTACTGAATTTGTAGCCTAAGTGTCAGTCTGTGTTTGCTCTTTTAACATGGTGTGCATCAGCACAAATGCAACATGGTGTGCATCAGCACAAATGGATGTGGAAACTGTTCAGCAGTTATAACCGTACACCCAGTCAACATTACTTGGAGCGCCCGTGGTCACTCAGTAGAACTTACCTGTCTTGCACGCTGCAGGTTACTGGCAAACACATTGGAGAACCTGATATCTCTAAGGTACAGTCCTGCTGCCTGTGCCTGCAGCAGCCCCGGCTCCGACAGAGGAGTGTCTACCCCCTGACCTGACAAGACCAGCGGGTACAGACACACATACTTATCCTGTGTTTATAACCAAGTGTGGTATTTACAACATACGGAACACAGATGTATCCACACCCCTCCAAATAGTAATTACTGGTAGGAAACTTGACGATCTTTACTGAGATTTGGTACCTCCCACGTGCTGACCTTTGACCATGACTAACAAGGAAATAACCTTGATAACAGTATTTTCAGTGGTTATATGCAGCAAAACAACACTACAGAAGTCATGGACATTTTAGTAGGAAGTTTGTCCACCAATCATCTACTGATATTTGAGACCGTTCTCACAAATTCATCATGTTCACACACAATTTCAGGCTGTGTGTGATATGGGGGTTAGAGACATGTTCATTTTGACATAATAAATGAACGCTTTTATAAATAATGACCCCGCTGCCATGTTAATCTGTGCCTAATTTTAAGAAAACAACAGCACACTCCAAATTTCAGCTGTTGCAGATGCACCAGCATCTATTATTTAAGTTCTGTCTGTAGTTGGCTTACCTTAAAAATGTGTTTTTTTGTATCATTTTCACTCAAGTAAATTTAAAAGCAGTTGTATGCCATTGTTTCTATTCATTGCTACACAGAGTAGAGTAGAGTGCAATGTCAATATTGGTCATTTTTCATATTTTTACAAAATTTCAAAGACGTTTAGAACATACCTTGTAGGAGCTTGTCCTTGTTGTATTGTGTCTCCCCACTATAAAAGTGACAAATAATACTTAATGCATGCACATACCTGTAAAGAATGCTAACAATTAGTATCTAAACATTTTGTCATCGTACAAGCAGCCATGTTCTGATATTTTTCTCCACTACTTTTCTCCCATAATGTGTTCAATATTGGACTGCCTGTTTAAAGACTAAACATTATTTCAGAGATGGCCAGGCTCTGGGAGCCACAACAGCCAAAAACGCCACCTAAACGTCAATCGATTATAATGTGGAACTAGAATATCACAATATTTTCTCAAATGCAAAACATAGCTGGACTATAACGTAGTACTACTGTAGGCCCACACTTTTTATTTGGCCTCATCACGGTTGCAGTCGACAACATTTTCCAATTTCCTTACCAACCGCGCATTCAGACCAAGCGTTAGGTCTTGAAACTATAATACCCTGGGAAAGAAGGTAGCTATATATTGTCAAAAAGCGCTAACGGTAGTGAATCGGCTAGTATATTTGACACTGTTTCGATATGACAGAATAATAAATATGTGCTTTAGCTTAACCACTGCCTTAGCAGTCAGAAGAAGCCTTAGCAGGGGCAACTTGGCCTCTTTAATCGTTTCAAACTGACATGTAACAGCCAATGCATATTTTAAGAAATATTACATTACAGTAAATAATCAAAAACAGTTTACAAAGAAGCGATGACATTTACTTACTGTCTAACAAGTGTCAAGGTAAATGTAAGCATTTTAGACCAGCATCAATGATGAAGATGTAGACTGGAAAAGCTCAGACAGGGAAAAATATATGTGAACCGCCATCTGAAGTCGGAAACTTGAGGATGATCCTAAAGCACCAACTTTCGAACCAGATCGCTGACATGATTTGACCTCCGTTTTTCCCTGCTGAGTTGTCACGAGAGCACCGCCAGTTGTCTTGAAAGCACCTGACACACCCACGTTATGTGAGCAACATTAAAAATGCACTTCCGGAATTTTGGAACATTTCAAAATAAAGATTACTACGACATTTCACATTTTGTTGTGTGACAACATGAAATCAAAATGGACTCAACTAGTTTTTTCCCACTGATCAATACAAAAAAACCGTAATGTCAAAGTGAAAAATAACATATTCCTTTTTTAAAAGTCCTAATAAAAACAAATAACAATTAATTGCATAATTTTTCACCCCCTTCAGTCAAATTTTGGTAGAGGCATCTATTTGGATAACTCCATTAGCTTTGTACATTTGAACACAGCAATTTTTTGCTAACTTTTCTTTGCAAAATTGTGCAAGCTCCATGAAGTTGGATGGGGCTTATAGGTGAACAGCTATTTTCAACTCTTTACACATTCTCAATGGGATTGAGGACTCGGCTTTGACTGGACCACTCATAGAAATTCATAAACATGTCCCGAAGCCCTTATAATGTTGTGTTGACTGTGTGCTTTGTGTTTTTGTTGTGCTGAAAGATGACACTTCACCTCAGTCTGAGGTCCTGTGCCCTGGATAAGGTTTTCTACAGTGGCCTTTCCGGATTTTGCTCCATTCATCCTTCCCACAATCTTGACCAGTCTCCCAGTCCCTGCAGCTAAGCAGGATCCCAATAGCATGATTCTGCCACCACCATGCTTCTTGGTTGGGTTGGCGTTTGCAGGATGATGGTGTTCTCAGTACAAAAAAAGATTGTAAGTGCCTCAGTATATGTATTCTAGGAAGTACGCAGGAGAGTGTCTCCTAACCAAATGAAATTAATTTAGCAGGGTCACTGTGCGTTACATGCAGCAGCACTTTATTCTCCAATCAATCAATCAAATCAATCAATCAAATTTATTTATAAAGCCCTTTTTACATCAGCAGTTGTCACAAATTCTTTTACAAAACACCCGGCCTTAAAACCCCAAGGAGCAAACAACAGTAGTGTTGAATTTCAGTGGCTAGGAAAAACTCCCTAAGAAGGCCGAAATTTAGGAAGAAACCTAGAGAGGACCCAGGCTCAGAGATTCTCCACAATCTTCTTAGCCCACAACACAATACACTGCACATGGGATACATATTTGCTCAATGCGCAAAAACTATGATCTTTTTCATCTATTTCCTAGTATAAAAGTATACTAGGAAATACTCAGGAGAGTGTTCAGAGTCAAAATATGGCACCAAATCATTGGGCACTGTGTTATTGCAAATGTTGCTGGCTTTTTACATCACCCATACCATTGGCCTCCTTCATATTTTTCTTTATCTACATGTTTTCATAATATGCAAAAAAAAATAATTTCATATTTTATATATATATATATATATATAGAGAGAGAGAGAGAGAGAGAGAGAGGGAGAGAGAGAAAGAGAGAGAGAGAGATTTTATTTTGAAGACAGAATACGAAAACTGGAATTCTGACTGTTGCTGCCGAATCGCTAGTGTTGCCTACATGACGCTTTTAGCTTCAAACTTGTTAAAACTCCACTGCGGAACGCACCCACACATATTTGTCAGTCACACAAAAAACCCTTCCGGGTCAATAGATTTAAGACATTATCAAAATAAAAGTTGGTCAAGTAATAGTATATAACTAACCTATATTTAATTATGATAATTGAGAAATTATTGTCTAAACATAAACAATAACTCTATTTTATATTTAAGTGATATTTGCATTACATTTATATTTATTTACAAGATAGTGGGGTACCTACGGTCATGTCTGTTTTATGATATGGTGCCAGGAAGCATAGATTGGAATGTGTCCCTAGCTGATAAGATGGACTATTCTTTAGAACTAGTCTTGCGATCCTTAGGTTAGCTACCCAGCCCCCACAACTTTAGTTTGATGATATAATCCAGAGCAGGTAGTGGAAAGGTCTCTCTCGCCTCATCTCTGCATGTATATTCGCTCTGGCAAAATCTCAAATCTCTTAAGAACGTCTTTCCGGGATACTTGTAATGTAACTTTATACTCTCTTTAACTATTAAATTCACCTGTCACATTAATCAGTTGACTCTCTGGAAATACATATAAAATGGGTCAAAATCAAGTTTCTTCACAATCACCGCACACATTTCATGTCCCATTAACCAGACCGGAAAAACATTTTTTTGGTTGAATTTATTGAACAGAAGATGTGGATTAGACACTTCTGAGCTACAAAATCTGGTTAACAGCGGGGATGGGGGAAGGGGTGGTTGGATTGGGGGGGGGATTGTGGAAAAATTGTGGAAAATTTTTAAATTGTGGAAAACAAAGTTTTCCACAATTTAACAGTTACATATTTTTTTGTAATAAAAAAACGAATGGTACCTCACAATATGTATTCACCTGATCCTAAATGATCCAATAAAATTCTAAATTAAAAGTAGGGAAAAAAAGGATACAAATGCATAATGGTTCTTGTTTTTCAAATATATATTTTATAGAGCCCTGTTCCATATTCAGCACCTGGAATGATACAAAACAGATGGTCCTTCACCATAAATCAATGGAATATTATGGAATGTAATGACTTTTTGCTGTCCAAAGAGAGGGGTGCAATATTGGTTCTCCTGACTCTCATCCAGAAAATGACCTGTAACCTGTCAAAATACAGAGTCAGGGTTGTTTCCACTAACTCCCTGAAATTCTGCTGAGTTGTGAGGTATTGTCCAATGAACCTGAGGTACACAAACATTAAAATGGAAGAATGCAGTAAGGAAATGGCAGAACACATGATAAATTGTAAGAGCGTAGAACATGCTATTTGAGAAAAATACACAAGGTATTTCCAGTACAATACTTTCACTCTCTTCTTAACTACTTTCTCAACTATACATACAAAAAGGAAAAAGCAAGGAAACAATAACATTATACTTTAAAGTCCATAATATAGCAGCACACTGAATATCAATATTATAAGACTGAAAAACAAAAAGCTTAATAGCAGCAACAGAAAGATTTAAAACAAAAACAGATCTATTTTGGCTTTTATAATGAAGAAATGAATTTAATTAACAAACAAACAAAACTAATGTTTACCCACATCATTTCTCAGTTTATAGAAAATAAAGGCTTACTTGTCATGAGGGGGGAAGCAAAAAGTTTCTTCATTTGATCTGCATTGTTAAATATCTGTTCAAAAGTGAAGAGCAAAGTTTTGGTCCTTAGGTTTAAAGACATGACTTACCATAGAAAGATACATTTTTTTCTTCCTGACCAACAAGCTGAACAAAATGCAAAATAAATGAATTAGATGAAAAAAAGTATGCTATGGAATCCTATCTTAGGACCATCACATGGATTTCATTATGACGCAGGCCAAATTTCACTTCAAGTTAAATGGATATAATCAATAGATGAATCAAGTCTAGATGTGATTATTCTTTTTCTTTTACTTTCCTAGGTTTGCATAGCAATTAATTAGGTTCCATGTTCCTAAACCCTACTTCCTATTCACTGGTCAGAAAATGCTTTGTTGTCAACGTGCATCACCACAACATGCATTGAAAGTGGGAATCCAGCCCAGAGAAGATGAAATAACTTAAAAAAAACAAAAAAAACTGATAATCCCCTACAACCCCACTTACCCTATTTAATTACCATCCCTTTCAGCTTTTGAGGAACATGTTCAAAAAGTGCATTTAGGTTAATCCAAGACCTTGACAAAGTCTTTGACCATTACTTAAATATCTAGTATAGATTTAACAAAAGGAGGCCTTTAAAGAAATATTCCAGCATACCAAACTCCTCCCTCATTATCAACAATGACAACTGACTGTACTATTTTTATTAAAGAAATGGTCATGTTCTGGTGACCCTCTGGAGAGCTTTTGGGAAGCTTTTTGTTCCTCTAATCAAACATAGCAGACCCTTGACAGATCTTACAATGACTGGAAAGTGTTTTACCCATCAGCTTCCAAATTTGTTTTGCTGACGTGGCACACAACCATGAAGTGATGCACCTTCATTCATTTTCCTGTAATTTTAACTAACAGCAGTACTTAATTTTATAGCACCATATGCCTCCCCTCGTTCCATTCTCAAAACCTACAATTTGCCATCTCCTCTCATTCTCCAGTAGGCTACTCTACCTTTTCTAAACGTTTTAACAATCCATTTGACACTAACCAAACAAATCTTGCTCCTCTCTAGGCTATAAACTTTCTACCAACATGCACTGTCTCCTTTCATTAGTATTGGCTTGGCTGATACAAAACAAAAAATCGTCTTTAAGTCAACTTTCCTAACAAACTACAACAGTACCCACTATAAAAAGTATTATCCTCAATCTCTATCCAATAACATAACATACAACAAAATCACATATCGGCCTTGTTCATTTCAAAAAGTAAATATTGGCTTGGCATTAACTTGGCAATCGATTAAAGACCGCAATAGCTGATAGCTGTTCTGTCCTCCACACTCTCAACCTTAGGGGGCAGTAAAAATACAGCATCGGGGCTTAGCTGTCTCTACACCCCCTCTCTGTTCTGTGAGTGGGCCCAGCCCTCTCCTGGCTAGAATATATGAGCATAAATAAGAAGCAGTGCTACAGGTGCACACTACAGCAGGTAGGAGAAGCAGCTCTCCTCGACCTGTTGTAGCTTCTCCATAATGTAAGTGTATAAACACTGTGCAGAACCAAACCAGCATGTAATGTAACATACACAGTACTATATGGGCTTCCTGTATCAGAAACGGAATAGATGGTCACAACTATGAGACATACCCACTTACTGTGAAATTAATACATGCTTAATAATTATGGTAATAACAATTGTAACTATCATGAAATGCTATTACAGTATATTTGAAATAAGTATACAAATATAATAATAATATTTAGAATACAAATATATGAATTATAACCAAATGTTTTTGCTAGCTTTGTCTGAAAAACTATATTTTATTTGTATCAAGTAAAAATGAATATTTCAAAAATTTCATAATTCAAGTACGCAAATCTATTTCTTTCTGCAAACCTTAGGCACTATCAAGTTTTAAAATCGATTTGCTTCTAAAATAGATTTATTATGGCACATATGTCAATATGTGACATGCTTAACATAGACAGGGGTCTAAAACAAAACCTGAAACAACAGTTATTTACCTACTCTCTAAATTAACTCTAAAAGATCTTATCATTTGATAATTCCAGCATGACTCTGTTGGCAGCTCATAGATTGTCATCCTGACCTCATGGGTTGACTTAACACACATGGGTGGCAATTCATAGGTTGGCATGGCATTGACTGGCGGGGTCTCATTAACCGACTGCGTATGTGCTGTAGCAGCTTAACAAATGACGCCGCAAACGCAGTCAGACCCTATAGATGGGAGCGAGGTGAGTAATGGGAGCTTGCTGGTCGACGTCAGTCTTGTAGATGGTGGTGGTGGAAAGCTCATAGGTTGACGTCGCGAACATCTGTCGGGGTGCTGGACACATCTGTCGGGGTGCTGGACTGGTCTTGCTGCTCTGTGGCCTTGCTGCCTGCACTGCCTCCGGCCTCCAGCCGATGCTGCCCCTGCCGCAGGCTACTGATCAACACCCTCTCTATCTGCTCCTGACACTCCTTCAGGCAGTCCTGCAACACACGGTCACGTCAATACACAAACCTCAGGCGCAAAACACACACAAACACACTCCGGTTTTACCTCAGAAACCTGCAGACAAACGGTTAACCCCGGTCACAGTTACGTGTTCAACGTTTCATTTATGGACACATGCTTGACAGGTCGGACCGGGTGGGGATTATGAGTCATGTGATGGGTGATCCTGTCTGTTTTATGACCTTATCACTAGAACAACAGGAGACCAGGCAGAGAGTGAGGTGATTGAACAGGCACTCTGGAACACACATGGGCTGTGGAGAAAACATTCCTAACAGTCCTAAAGTGAATAACAGGTTGGATGGACTCGCTGAGACTTTGCCCTAAATGGCACCATTTTCCTTTAATAGCACACTTTCTCAACCTGGGCTCAAAAGATTGCTGAGCGGAACACCACTGCTCTAAGGTCAGAGACACCTTTCCCTTAACTTCAGGACCTTTCTCTTAAATTCAGAAGAAACAATCACAAAAGTGATTTCCTTGATTCCTCTCTCCTCACGTCCTCCTCATGTTCAGAGGGAAGCTCGTCTTCTAAGCCTGTCTCCATGAATGGTCTTCTTGCTTTTCTCTGACGTTTTAAGAAGACATAAGGGAACTGAGGGAATTAGTTTGCAGTTTCACCCATTGTGACATGTAACCCACTTCTAGAGTAAGATTGTGGACTAGTTCCAGACCTCTGGCCAGATCCATTGGGGCACAGAGGAAGCAGCTTTGACCTATCCTACTGGGGGCGCGAGAGTACTGCAGAAAACAAGGTAGAGGGCAGGATGTTATTGACGTCTCTAAAGATGCCCTGCAGACCTTATATGAAAAAAGGAATTCTCTCCTCATTCCCCTCTGCAGGTCCAGAAGAGACGACTGATGTGGGAGGTCTGACTCTACGGGGCCGACAGTGGGGGCCCCAAAGAATGCACACAGCTCGCAAAGAGACCAACATTCCTTTGAAATGTACGCATAATTAAAACCTGATGGGCCGCAGTCTGAGCGCCTGTTGTGACGGCTTCTTGGTGCCCGCGTTGTCATGGCTGCATAATAACCATGAGTCTATGGAGAGCTGCTGGGTTGATTGTAGACTAAGACTAACAGCGTCCCCCGAGTCCCTGAGTGCTTCTGAACTGGCCTCAGGTTCCTTTGTGCAAGCCAAGGGCACAGTCTCAGACTGACAAAGATCTTCATCTACAATCAGCGATTTAATCTCTTATGTAAAACGATTGATTCTTTGCATCTAAAGATTCTTTGCTTCTCTCAATTTATGTCATCTAAAAGAGATAGTAAATCGGTGCTGGTTTCTGTGCTGCCCTTTCCACTGGAAAGATGGTGTCTCTGTTAGGCATTAGAAACATATTTTACTGGGAGCATTACTGAGAGCCATGCTAAGGAACTGCCTGCCTGTGTCCTACCACAAGAATGTGGGCCCTGGGTTCTAAGAAGACATTCCCTCGTCGCTGCTCTTTATAGCTGTAGTCTGGATCTGGAGCCAAGACCCACAGGCTCCCACTCTCCATGAAAAGTAAATAGTTTCAATGTGCAACTACTGGAGGCTTAGTTTTTGTATTACTAGGACTGTTTCTGTGCGCCTGGCCTAGAAAAAGGTGATGAAAAAAGTACGTCTGACCGACGGGTTAAGAGGATGTCAGTGCCCAATGTTGGAACACAACTAGCGTTTTGTGCCATATGCACAACAAACACTGATATCACCAGCTCTTCAAAATGTCCCGATTGTGCTCTTAAAATGTCTGCCGCATACCACCTGACTTCAGATATCTCGCCAACTCCTTGTCATTCAGCACCAAAACAAAGAATAGTCCAAACAACACTAACAGATCTGGGATCAGGCTTCAGACCTCACTTACCACCTCAGTGCTAGTGATCTTGGCCAGCAGGTCAGTCAGATGGTCTCGACTCAGGGCCGGGTCTGATTGGTCCAGCTGTAGGCCACAGACAGCCGCCCCCACGCTGCCTGTGGCGATCATGGAGGGGGGGTTCATGGCCAAGCTGAAATCTGAGGACAACAGACAACCAGATCAGTCCCCTTTTGGACATCAGTGAGTTCACAAAACTCAAGTCAAGCAAGATGTGAAAAACAAGAATGTTTCTTTCCTGTTATAGTCAATGTGTATTCCAAACACAGCGTGGGGGGAAGAGGGTTAGATCATTATGAAATGAGTGTAGCATAACTTCTCACTGACTAAAGAACAAACATTTTCAAGTTGCACTATCAAGTCCAGGTGTCCAGGCCTAAGGAAGTATGGGAGCGGAGCATTTGAAGATTTTCAGACATCTTGATAATCTCTTCTCTTAGCTCTTAAAGAGCTTAACCCAACTTTCCCACAGTCTAACATGTCCAGCATGGCCGTTGTGGAACCTGTGTGGTTTCCCTTACTCTGCCTCAGCTATGATTAGGAAAACAGAGTAGGAATCCTCCTACTCAGTGAGCAATGAGTTCCAGGAACTACTCCCTCTGGTCCTCCATCAAGCAGGCCCAGAGCTCTGAGCGACTACAGCCCTGCCGGCTGGCTGGAGGGAGCAGGCCTGGAGGAAAGGAAATGTCCCAAATGACGAGCTTTAGCTCCAGCTCTAGTTCCAACACAGCCCCAGAAAACAGTCCAGCAAAGCCCGAGTGGCTTCTCTCTATTCACATAAAGAGGATGCAACTGATTGTGTTACTCATTTACTGAAGGCCATGTCCATGTTTGGTCCTGAAGACCACCATTTTAGGAGACTGATCTGAACCATTCAAAGGCCAGTCTGGACATGACCAAATCAGAACCAATTATACACTGCTTTGAATTCAGACACCTGTTTGACCAGAAAAGTCCAAACCAGCTGTAGAGTACAGTACAATACAGTAGTAGAGTACAGTAAAATACAGCGGTAGAGTACTGTACAACACAGGAGTAAAGTCAAATACAGTAGTAGAGAACAGTACAATACAGGAGTAGAGTAAAGTATAATACTGGAGTAAAGTAAAATACAGTGGTAGAGTACAGTACAATACGGTAATGGAGTAGTAAAACAATGAATTTCCAATGTTATTTTGCATGCTTTGGAATGACGTCTGAAAAACATTATTATTATTTATTTATTTATTTATTTTTTACATATTTTCAACTCAAGAGAGTAATCTCTCTAGCTAATATTCACTACCTTCCTCACACAATTCCAAAGAGCCTGGCCATTCGACAATCTCAAAATTCAACACAGTGAATTTACAGCAGAGTTGCTCAATTATTGTTGGGAAAAAACTTTCTGTGACAACATATGAAGAGTTGAAAATATAATAGGAATTATAAACAACAAGTCGAAAACAGACAGGCACCTGTTATCAAGGCATGGCAATATTTTCCACTATTTACAATATTTACATAGTTGTTGTGATTGGATAATTGTCCTACTCTTTGACATGTGACATGGACTACAGGGAGCGGAATGTAAGCTAAATAGGCAGATACTCGGGCTAGAAGATGTCCAAACCAACATACACTCTCCTCCTCAAGAGGCCAGCTGTTCACAAGCTAGAGAACTGCTCAGTCATGAGAACAACATTTAGAGCAGTACATTAAAAAAAAAATACTGCTAAACCACAACTGACTTTTTATTGCGATGGTTTTCCACTTGGGATATAAACAGGCTGCTTATGAATAGTGGGTAGACGGCTGAAACACACCCAAATAAAAATGCAACACGACAATGGCGCTAAACAGCCACAGACACATTGAAAGAGCCTATGACACGAATACCATATTGCTGTAAAAATGGACATATGGGCCAGATAAAATCGAAGAGACAGAAGGTAAAAATGTTGGCATTGTTTATTTTAGAGATGATTGGAGGGAAAGATGTGAGGAAGGAAGACCCCTGGCTGCCAGTTCTGACTAATAAAACCTGGAAAAGCCTCTGTCAAAAACAGTACAGAGAGCGAGAGCGAGAGAGAGAGCGAAAGTACCCCAGCTGCTACATCTGAGTCATCCTCATTCACAGCAGAGGAGGTTTGTGAGCCTAACAGCAGGTGAGGAGACTCATCCACCCACTGTCATCACAGGCAATGGCCAAACTAAACACTATCAGCACTGGGGAGATTCTCCCAGCCTTCTTTGACCATACTAGTAATGCCTTGCACACTCAAAGTGCCCTGATACAGCTTGCATCTGCTTTCAGCGGCTGTTCTAATGTAAAGATGAGGCTAAGAGCACCGTTCCAGTGTCAGAATGGGAATCAGGACAGCAGGCAGTAGATGGATGTGTGTTTGTGCTTCCAGGCCTAAAACATGAAGAAGTTAGTGACAGAAAAGAGCGGGAGTGAAGAAGTGAGACTGGAGACTGTCCTTTCAGGAAGCAGAAGGTCTGTGGTTATTTCCTGTTATTACCTGTGGCACACAGGGCGATGAATGTTTGCGTGTGTTTGCGAACCACAGATAGCTTCTCTTTGGGCAGGGCCAGTCTGTGTAGGATGTGATCTACAAAGTCATTGGGAATGACCGCTGCCATGTTCCACTTCAACTTCCCTAGGACCACCAGCTCCCACTCCTGGAAGATAGAGATGGAAAGAATAAAACAGTAGTAGAAGTAGAAAAACAATTGTAATGACTTGTGAGCCATTACAAATCATTCACGTCTATATTAGAATATGTGAGCAGGATCACTTGACATGGAATTAAGGAAATAACTGAGGATTGGTGATCCAGTCACTCTTTGTTTGCCTTGAGATACTTTCTGTACCCATCTGTCTCATTTCAGAGTGGATACCATTCCATAACCGATCAAAATGTTCTTCTTTTTCTAACACTTTCCCTTTGAAGATTTGTCTGCTCACTTCTCTCATTCATCTTCCATATAGCGTGCTGTGCCTCGCCCCTGATTGCAGCCCCAGCCAGAAAGCCAGCAACAAGCCTAGCGTCTCTGATCTGCGCCCTGTTGGTTAGCAAGCTGCTGGGAGCTTTCATATTAAAAGCAAGCCACAGCCTAAGAGGAAGAGAGAAAACAGCCAGTGTGACTAATTTAGCTGATCCCCTGACAATTTCCTTTTGAGATGATGTGTCAACCCAAGCTGGCTGTTAACGCCCACATTTACAGAAACCCCTCTGTCAGTGGGGACAGGGGCAGCCCCATGTGACACTCTCCCTCCCTCCCTCTCGCTCAGGTAATACGGGCAGGGCAGGGTAAGTGTCAGCCACACATTCATCCACTCATAGTGCATGTTAGCAGCGCAAGAGCCACACATACAATTGTTCACACAACGATAAACCCAGGGAGAACGTAGAGTGCAGGGGGGAGACCTGTGTTCCGTTATCACTGCTGCGTTCACTTCCTGGACAGCTGCCTTGTGTAGGAACCCCCTGAGTTCCCCTCTCTCCCCCAGCTGACACACCCGCAGAATCTCAAAGTCACCATGTCTCCACTCGGCTTGGCACCAGGTCCGTTCCTGCAGTCTTGCATGACTTGGCAGGACTCTGACAAAATTGGCAAGGAAGCCTGTGCACATTTGGAGCAGACTAGTCTTTTCCTACAAGTACCCTTTACTTTTTTCCGAGGAAATTTTCGACACAAGGGTTGTGTGATGACGCAACCCCAGCCAGGACCTGGAATTTGTAGAATTGAAGGAAATTTGCTTGGAAATTGAAACATACTTTCAGCCAAATAGCCATATGTGAACAACAGCTTTAGATTTGATATAAAGCAATAAAAAAATCACAAAATGTGGTAACAGATAAAAACAACACATTCATGTAGCTCTTTAATGGTTAATGACTCATATATTGCCTCTTGAGCAACAAGGGTGGAACATGCAGTGTACTCCAGAAACATTTATTTAACGGCAGAGAAGAATATCTTATCCGACACAAGGGTTCTGACGTTTTATCAGGTTTTTATTATACTCAAATAGCAGTCAATTCAAACAGATAAACAAAGACGTTTGACAAAGATCTTGTAAAGTAGGCTGAATTCCAAGGAAAAATGAGAAGTCAACTTCACTCGCAAAATTCAAAGGTGGAGTATTCTCAAAAAGCCTGGGTGAGGAAACGCCCCCCCATTGAGACATTTGTTCTGATTCTCATGAATACAAGTGAGGTTTGTGTTGCTATGCCTTACAAGTGCGCTTTTACTTCAGGTCTACTTACTTTAAGTCTACACGGCTCTATACTTGTCAAGTTGAAATTGTCCACAATGCACCAGAATCACTGCCTTCGATCAGCTCTTCACTTAACTCCTGATTAATTATTATGATGAAATCATAATAAAGGCTTAAGTGCTGTTAGGAAGGTGGGAAGGTAGTTTACTTCCAGGGGGGATAGTTGGATTTGAATGCATATAAACGTCTACTGCTAGCAGATGTTAATAGAACACTTTGTGGAATTAAGCTATACACTACAGATGCAAATTATTGATCAGTGCCGGAAATGTTGAAATCCTTATGAATAATTGCCACTAGATGGCAACACAGGCCACTTCAGTTCAAACTTGATCAGGCACTCGCGCATGCATACTGCAGCCTATGTTCAAGTGACAAATAAGTAGGCTGAGTTCTAATCAAGATAGTATTGATTAAGATGTGTAGGAAACAGCGGTGTTAGCTAGCTAAGATCTAAAACATGTCGGAAAACCTTTAATTTGGTTCCATGTTAAGTTATTTTTGTGATCCAGGCAAAATCTGATTTCTACAAGGAAAACAAACGGGTTGGTACAAGGAACCAAAAGATTCCAACAGCCTTTTTGGGTTCTCTGTTTAACCCTTTGAGAACAGCGTTCTGAATAAAACCCAATAGGGTTAAATCAGGAACCAACAATTATTTCCCATATAGGGACAACCAAATAAACCTCTTGAAACATTTATTTTCAAAGAGAATTCCTTAGCATATCACTGAACGTTATTGAATAAAAAATATAAAGTCACTGGGCTCCAGAACTACATTAATGAATATAAGATTACAATTAGAATAAAAAGGCTATTTAATGTCTTTGTAATTGTAAAAATGTAATTGTAAACCTTTTCATAGGTAAAGAAAAAACTTGTTTCTTACCAGCAGCTCCCTTGGTGTGAAGGAGTTGTCTGTGTACATGCACAGCTTTTCTACAGTTAATGGAAAACTCCCCTTTAGTTTTGATGCAAGGAACATGCATACAGCTCCCAGAAGTTGCAAAACACTCTTTTTGGTGTGCTGTATTGCTAAAAATCTATCCAAATAATTAATAGCCAGGGGGAAAACATCTTCCTCACACTTCTCCACTTCACAAACCTGGTGGCAGAGAAACAGAAATATATTAGCCTATGTCGGTTATCAATATTGACATTATGTATCTACAGTAAAGAAGTGAAATAGCACATTTTCAAATTTAGTGTAGGCCTACATGAAGGCAAAAAAGAAGTAATGTTTTGTGAATATTCCGTGGATCCGCATATTTGTAAAGCTTTAATATCAAAGCTAACTCACAATCAAGCCTAAGTAGGAAGTCAAGCAAAAAGCAACACCCACGCTGCTCATTTCGTCATGTTCGTCATATTTTCAAGAAAATAAAAATATGTGAATACATCTACTACAGCAGGGTAACTTTATGCGTAATATCCATAAGCCATTCATTAACCATTCCCGACATTTGCAAGATTAAAATGTCTTTCATAAACCTCTAAAATTACATAAACGAAAGTAGCCATTGTGTAAACCGAATGTGGATGTGGAAACTGAAAAAAATATTTTCGAAAATGTTTCATAAATATTCAGAACGGACAAAACTGATACATTTAACATGAAAAAAAAGCTTTAAATGTCTTCTTTTATTTCATTAGTTCCATAACCAATAAAATACAGTATGTTGACATTTACCGAACTAAAAAAGCCTACATGGTAATGAGTTTAGCTAGCATGGTGGAACTTCCTAGGGCCCACACGCCTTGAATGAGTCATTTCGTAAAATCTATTGAATTTTCTAAATGTTCGCATGTCAGCTAAAAGAAAATACAGGCCATTACTTTTACAAACTATCTAAATAAATACCAAACATTAGTTAGGCTACTGAACATGCTCCATATGAGCATATTGCAAAGTTAACACAGAACCACGTAGGCTACACACCAACGGGATACTTTGGTTTAAAATATAATCTTAGTATGCATACCATTTTTAATAGATTGAATTGCACTCCTTCAAACATGCATATGCCTAACCAATGCATTTGTACAAATGAAAAAGGCTCACAAACCTCGTGCATCCAATCTGCAACCATACGTCTCATATACGGCTGAATATCCTTCTGGACACATTTAAAATACGAACACTGCGGTAGAAACCTGTCTTCAACGCTCAGCAGACTTTGCAATACTCTGCCATCAAATAGAATGGTGTGGTCACTTTGGGCTCTCACGACTTTGTTCGGCTCGAGGCAATAAAGTTCCATTGTTCGGTTCATGTCTTTGCAGGAAAAATATGATAACGTCAAAAGAGCAGTGGGTACAGTGTAAAACTGCTTGAGAAGTTTTCGGGTGGAAGCATGGGTGAGTTTATTCCAGCGTAGTCCTGCTTGTCGATAGCTTCCTTCGACTCTCAGCACTGGCTAATTCACTCTTACTAAAGTTTGAATCGACGCAGTGTGGACTAAATGGCGCAAGACATTCTGCACAACAATTGGCTACAAGGATAGATTGTAGTCCCATGCAGCAAGCAAGATCTCTTTCTCTCTGCTCTGTTGCTAGAAGCAGGAACTGGATGAATGCCACCTCTCCCCACCCCCATCTCCGGGTTCACACAGACAAAATGAAATAAAAAATGATACAAATATCTGATATCCAATCGATAACACTTTCTGTGTAAATTCTGTATTAACCAATTACTGTTTGTACTACTAATTGGTATGTAATAACCATGTTATTACGATTATATTTAGTCTATTCATGATTGGCCTCACAAGTAAAATTTTTATGTCAAAGGTCACAGTTGAATTTGTATGTCAAACGTCTGAAACGTACTGTAACAATGTTTTTTCTTGTACCTTGTAGGCCTTCAATAATAGTGTAGTGACAACCATGATTTTACAGTCAATTTAACCTTTTTATTTTAAACTTTTTAAGGCACTGCTTCATGGCATCTCCCTGCTGACTCGGGACAGTCGATGTCGAGATATGCTTCCTCCGAAGCACATCAGATGCCGTTTTGGTTCTTATCACATCGCTCATTCAACCAAGAAGTCTAGACTATAATTCTTACACAGTGAAAGGAAGGCGCTCTCTGCCCACAATGCAACAGACATTGAAAAGACGTTTAAAAAATGTCTTTCAAAATATTTTACTCCATGGTTGGCCTTCTACCTCGATCGTGTTGACAAGTGCCCAAGCAGCAAGGAGTCATTAGAATGCGAGAAGGCGAGGCAACCATAATGGATTACTAAACCCCAAACCCAAGCGGTGTGTGCAAATTACACTGCCCTTTTTTGGACACCTGGACTAACCACTGAGCAGGATTCAACCCCTAATCTCACTGTGAACCAGTGACTTTACTGCTACTGCATTCAGGGGCCACAGTTTAACCAGCATATTGATCCGACGATTTGATATAACTTCTGAATAGTGAGAAACCATCTTCTTTCCAAACATGAACTGTGTAGCCATGCTGATCATGTGGCCAGCCATGCAGATCAACCTTGACCTTTATCTCTTGAAATGTGTATCCTAGAAACAAACAGCTTATTTGTAGCAGGATGGTGCATCTACGCAAATCATAGATTTAATAAATATGATTTCTCTATGACTCTTAGAGCAGCAGCACAACTGGTCTGAAGTTGAGTGGAACAGTTAACTATTATGAGCTACAATGTCTGACAAATTTATGGCTATTTACATTCAGCAAACATTTGGCTCTAAGATTTGAAGAGTTCAGTTCATCAACCCAAGGATAAAAAGCATCTGAAAAAGGACAATCTCAGCAGCAAGTAGAGAGGGGAACTGCAAAATTGACTCAGAACATACAGTAGCTTGTTCATTGCTTTTGAAGTCTTAATTCATCTATTTGCTCATCAAGAGATTAGAATATTGCAAAATAACTTGCAAACTTTTCCTATGTTCAAGCATCTCAACGTTTAGGACAATAACCTTTACTGTCCCAGGAGGAACAAAAAAAAAACAGTTCAAAAAGCAACATTTTGCTGGGATAACTAGATACATTCTCTCTTTCACAATCATGACCCAAAAGCTGAATGAGATATGAAGTTTCATTGAGAAAAAAAAAAAAACTCCAGCGACTTCTGATGGGTTGTTGTGGGAACGGAATGCACAAAGAGAGAGGGTGAATTCTCTCCACGGGAATGCCAAGGTTAGTCATGTTAGTTGTACTTCAAAGGGGACAAGCTAAAGGATTCTGTTTGGATTCCACTTTCACGTCAAGCTGCTGTGCAATTATTAGTCCCATGAGGGACATGTTGATGACCTCTCAACTCAGTTTGCATGATGGGGGTCTCAGATTTAGACCATATGGGACCCTGACTGCCACCCTCATACTAGGCAGCTATAATCCGGCCCTTAGGTGAAACTGAGGTGTCAGGCAGATAAAGCTCCCTTTGCTCAGCATTGTTGTATGCGTGTGTCTAATGATAACACGTGTCAGCCACTATCACACACTCCAGGTCGCACAGAGGTAACAGAGACCGGCCAGAGCCCTGGGAAAACGTGGAGGAGCGTGAAATCACCTTGATCCAAAGATTCCTGCTGCATACCAGCTCACTGAACCCATTAGAGCAGGGGCTCCGAGACACTGGCCCCCAGATTGGAGCACAGGACGACACCAGAGTCAGAGAGAAAGACACATAGAAATAATAAGTGGTGGGCTGGACGATGATACAAAACATTTCAGTAATCCCTGAAATTGGTCTATAGGTCGACATGATCTCATGCACATTGGATAGAAAGTAATCTCAGTTCCACAAGCAAGACATTTTAGTATATAAATACGGCAATAATGCGCCACATGCCGGGACAGAAAAAAATCAGGTCCCCTATGATGAACCAGTAAGAGGCACACAGCCTCTTTTGGTTGATTTGCAGCAGAGAAAAGCATTCCTGGCTGGGATGCTTGTGTGCGAAATGCCAGTGCTGAGAACCTCTGTCAGAATGGTATTGGACACAAGTCACTGTCCATCTGTTACGGTTACACTCCACTTGAACATGACTTGATGTAATTAAACCTTCTGCGGTTACGCGCTCACCACTATAAGACGCTCAGGATGACAATGTCTCTTAAGTCAGGTAAATGTAAATCTGCTGGTATAAAGCATCTCCACAACACACTGAAGTGATTCATCTGAGTGAGGACATCTGTTAAAGACAAGCGGCACTAAATCGTTTAGAAAACTTTAAACATGTGAGCTAAAAACAAGAGTGACACGGGATATGAAAGTTTGTTTTTGTTCAATACAGCAAGGAATTTGTTCAATACAGCATGTTTGCATGCGTGTGCACATATGAAAAAACATACTGTACGGTACAGCATATTTATGTAGCATGGACTGTAGAAGGGACTACACCAGTCTTGTGGTTAGGAGCATGTGACTGGGGGGTCTGTTGAGTTGGGCGATCTTGGGTAGAGATATCACGCCTCCTGACGTCAGCAAAACCTAGAAATCATCTCTGCCGATTACTATCATTGGTCCTGAAGGGTCGGAGTGTGACAGCAAGAAGGTGACCTCTAATCTCTGTTATGGCTTTCACATGTCCTTCTGGTTTTCTGTCATTGCTCTAATAATTGCATTACAGATGTCGGATTTGGGACAAAATAAGCACAGCTTCAGTTTGTGAATGGGTTTAACACAGTCAATAGGTTAATGTCCACTTACCTACATTTGTATTTGAACAGTGAAGCTTTTAGTTTGTCTCTTTACATCATTTTGGATTTGAGCTAATCGTTGCATCATATGAGGCCATAGTGCAAAATGTTAACTTTTATTAGAGGGTCTTTTCACCCATAATGTATTGTATCATTATGGAGTCACTTGTTTTGTAAGTAAGAATATATATTTGTAATTGATTCTAGATTAATGTGGATGGTACCATACTTTTAATTAATAAAGAATGTGTTGAATAATGATGAGTCAATAACAAAAGGGGTCCAAATATGGGTCAATAAAATCAATATAATTTAGGCGTCTGATGACAAAGCCAGGCAGTGTTACAGGTTCATTTTTTCAATGACATATTACATAATTCTGTTTTATTGAATAGGTAAAATAAAAGACACTTGCAGAATGAAACTTGCTGAAATATTTACACAGTGATGTTTGAAAATACCTTTAATTAGCAGTTTTTATTGTAAATGTTTGCAATTGCGATAGACCATCTCTGTCAATGACCACCAAATAAATAGATAGGGGAGTGTATAAATATGTGTAAAGTAGGAATTGTCTTTAAGAAACTCTCGTTCCTTCTACAGATTTTCTGCATAGCAAAGTGAACCTATGAAGAAGCCAGTGAATCAGTGAGTTAAGAGGAAGGAAATGTCAGTCTCTCATGGCTCAGAAAAGAGACCATATAGAGCAAAAATCATGTGTGTTGGCCTGACTCTGTAAAACAAGTTATCACTTTCAAGTTTACTGCTATGTAGAGGTTTGATGGAAGATGACAACCTACTGAAGAAGAAAACCTAGACAGGCACATAGCAGTATTCTCTCCAGACCTTCAGTTAAGAGATGTACTCCAGGGTCATTTTTTCAGCCACTAGTTGTGAAATTGATGCTCATGAGCCAAAATGGCTACCCTTTTTCTGTGAACTGTATTGTCCATTTCAAATTATATTTTATATGATATTTTTCTATCCATATATATTCCATTCATACAATATGATTTGCAAAAGATCCCATAGTTAATATATAGTAAACAACAATCAAACATGAAAAAAAGGTGTGATTCCTACATTGCAAATGCAGCTTCTCATTCAAATATAAAGCTCTTATTTAAAACCCAAAGTTTTTAGGAGACAATCATACAAAAAGTACTTCAGGAATAGTCTTTTGACTTAAACACAGGTGTTTCTTCTCTACTTTAGACCTGGGTCAATGCCTCTATCCCCCATTCTCCCCTCTTATAAACAACTCACGACGACATCCAGCAGCTTGCATCTCTCACTTCAAACCAGCATCTCTTTGAGAACATAGGCCTACTTTGTTCCTTACATACACTCAGAAGTGAAGCAAAGAGAGAGGGAGCAAGAAAAGAAGGGAGCACAAAGGGGAAGTCTGGATTAAGTCATGAGCAGCTAGCGACATAGGTTGGATTTTTACAGGGTGAGATCACATCCTCTCCTCAGAACAGAGAACAAAACTCATCCTCGAATGTCTGTCCAGAGGAACATTCTGACGCGCCTTAGACAGGGCCCATGCCCCTGACGCACCTTAGACAGGGCCCATGTCTTTGTATGTAAGTTTCTATGTAACACTGCAGTGTGATGTATGATAAAGTGATGTTGTTTAGGTGAACTGATCCTGCATTATGTAACCAACCAGGCCCCCTGTAGTGCTCCGACTGTGGGCTCGGCAGTCAGTTCCCCTCTCCTGTCCTGCTTACATCACAGACATTTCAAAGCATTGAAGAAGAGAAGCTCTCTGCCAACTGCCCTGTAGGCCAGCTGTCACCAGTGGATCAGTTCACTGGGATCAAAGATTAAGGAAAGGATGGACACAAACAAACAAAGAATTCCGGTGAGAGAGCGCCTGGCCTCGGAAGGTGCTTTCAGAATGGGAAGGATGCCGCATATCTGGAGACCGCTGATTGGTTGTTCTGGGCTGGGAGTTCTTGCAACCACCAGCTTCCTCTTTAAAAGCCTGAAAGACAAGAGTGACAATTCATCAGGGACAGGATATCCAACAGGAAGACGTGTCTCCGGGGCAGATAGACTAACAGAGCAGCTGGTCATTTACAGAGTCCTTGTCACAATATAAGTTCTGTCCAAATTAAAAATTGCTGTTCAGTAGCCAGTCAGAAAATGGTGGGGTTATCAGAAACAAACAATTTCCAGTAAAACATTTTCTGATATGTTTATTTTGAAGAGATCCTGAGATTTATAAATGTGCGTATTCAGGTGATCCCATTGATACTATTTTTGTATGCGCACGGTTTGGAAATAATTCAATTCATCATACCATTGTTAGCTTATAATAATTCCTGGAAGTCTACAGGTGGTAGCCAGCTCTTCTCAAAAGAATGGAAACAAACTTTTTAACCACTAATGTTTTACACAGCTATAATATCAACCATCATACATGTGTTTAGGAGATTCTATCCATTTCTTGATTCTATGTCCTGCTGTGGCACAAAGATGCACAGAGATGCGATGTTGTATCGGACGCAACATGGCAACGTTGAGCGCACATGCAGCGTTCTTGAGACAGACACAACATAGAATTCTTAATGCATCTCACAGTCTCCATTTAAACCAGAACTAAAGTCTTGCATAATTAGTCAGATATTTGAGTAAGTTCTGTGTCCATATATAAGAGATTCTGATAAAAAAAAAACATGTCTAATGGCGTTTTGATAAAGTGAGGGCCGGACTGGGCCCTGGAGGTACAGGGCAAGACCTCGAGTGCCGGTCCTCCGCCCTGAGCCTCCAGAGCCTGTCGCTCTGGAGGGGTTTGGCGAGGGGCCCCAGCTGCCACCCCTAGAGGGGTGGGACGACGAGTCACTGCCGCCACCACTGGAATGGTTTGAAGGGCCGCCTCCCTGCCGCCCCCGCTCCTGATCCTCTCCCTGCCCCGGCTCACCGTCCTGCCTCGGGGGAGGAGCCTCTCCCTGCCCCGGCTCACCGTCCTGCCTCGGGGGAGGAGCCTCTCCCTGCCCCGGCTCCCCGTCCTGCCTCGGGGGAGGAGCCTCTCCCTGCCCCGGCTCCCCGTCCTGCCTCGGGGGAGGAGCCTCTCCCTGCCCCGGCTCCCCGTCCTGCCTCGGGGGAGGAGCCTCTCCCTGCCCCGGCTCCCCGTCCTGCCTCGGGGGAGGAGCCTCTCCCTGCCCCGGCTCCCCGTCCTGCCTCGGGTGCGGATCGTCCGGCTCCGAGGGCATAGTCTCTACCTGCGACCTCCGCCAGAGCCCGCCCCCCCTTGGGTGTTCCTGTTCTTGTGGTCAGAAGCCCACACTTTGGGGGGGGGGGGCTACTGTCAGAGCCAGACTGAAGGGATGCCCTTTAAGCATCTCTACGTGTAGTTTTGTTGGTCTCCAGTTAGAGGCAGCTGCCAAATATTGTCTCTGATTGGGGATCCTATTTAAGTTGCCCTTTGCCCTTTTTGTATCCTCAGTTGTGGTTCATTATTTGTACTTCTGTTCTGTCCTCACAGGTAAGAGTTTATTGAAACATTTCAATGATTGTTGTTTTTTCCAACTTTTTTGGTCAGGGGTCAAAATATCTCCAGTTAGTATTGCATGTATCTGAAATAATTTGGTAGTAGGAGTGTTCAGGATCACTGGTCTACAAATAAAATAGACTTGACTTTGTCTCTGCAATATTTCCTTCCCATCACACATTTCTCTCCAGAAAGAAGGGAGGAAATGGGGCCCTAGCTCAAATGGCTTGAAAAAGTGTTTTAAGAACTGCTATAGGATGATGATCCGACTACCTATAATTGGCTAGCAGGGAAGGCCAGACTGCTGGGGGTGGGCAGGGCCTGGCCCCGGGGCTTCACTTTCTGTTATGTTAAGGAATGGTGGGCCTCTTCTGCTTACACCAGTCACAAAGAGACTTCTGTGGGAGGTTTAGCTATCCCAGTTCATGTCTGAATTCATTTTATTGGTCTTTTGGTTGATTAGATTGTGAGAGGACACAGGATGAGAGCGCTGCCCTGTACCCACTGAACATTATGATGTCATCCTGCCACCCAAAATAGTAATTGCAGCCCGTTCCAATATAAAGAATTTTGCAAGCCAGACCTGGGTGCAAATCCTTTGAAATGCTTTTTCTGTGCTTGGTGGAGTTTGCCTGGTTGACGGAAGGCAAAAGTACCAAGTGCAAACCCAGTTTCCATAACACTACAGGCTAGTGAAGCAAACACTCTAAGAGTATTTATTGAGTCATTGCTGAGGTTTAAGCAATTCAAATACAGAAGAGGAAAATAGGCCTTGGGCCAGTTACAGAAATGTCAGAATCAGAATTGCAAAAGTACATTTAGAGAATATTTTCTGTTGTAAAGTTGCTGCTAATAGTAAACATATAGGGACAGAGTACACAAGACCACAGAAAATCTACTTAAGGTAACACGAAGTTATAAAAAATATGTTAAGTTGGGAGCGTATGGGATGAAGGAGTATGACTGGATCCTTTACATGAATTTACAGTTGATGTGTACATTTACATATTAACAGTTCCAACTAGATTATATCTATCTAGATTACAGAAGATGCACAGGGTTTTGGGAGAGTTAGGTAGGGTCTTGATGGAGCTAGATCAATCCTGGTGATGTAATCACTGGTTTTAAATCTGGAAGTCGCTTAACCCTAATTGTTCAGTAATATTGCTCTGGATAATACTGTCTGCTAAATGGCTGAAATGTAAGTTGAATGTCAAAGAAAAAGCCACCCATATTTGTGAAGTTTGCCTGACTGATTATCAATTTACATCTTGGCGGTATACAGTCTCACAGCACAGGACTGGTCTGCCCACTCTCACGGTGATATTGTACTCAAGCATTTCCTCCAACAAGATTGCATAATCTTACATTCCAATTAGTGCATTAAAGATCCAAAGCAAACAACAGAAATTCCAGCATTATCGCCTTATCTGGAGGAAATGCCATGATATGAATTAGAGTGGTGATGTTTGGTGACTAAATGACTGGTCATCCTGCCCCGTCCCGTCCTGGGCACACAGCCTTGCTTTGATCCTGTTGGCTCTCCTGGCCAGGAGGAGGAGAATGACGTGACCTTGGTGGGTCCAGTACTGCGGGGTGGTCTCTCTGTGATTGTGGTACCATCAGGCTAGTCAGTCAGTGCTCTGTGCCCATCAGGGCTCCCCTCCCTTGGATGAATCCAAGGGTTTTCAAATACTGCTGATTTCGCACCAAAATCATGTCAACTCAAAACTGGAAAATATGACACTCAAACATACATATGGAGCCAGCCCAGTATAGAGTGACCCATCCTGTGATAAATGTTTTTCTTCTTGCCTGCTTCTTCTCCAAATTACACTGAATAATGTTTGTGTTCTCCTATATTTCACTGCATACTGTACATCCATTCACAATTATGATGACTGTATTCACGTTTTCTCCATAACGCATTACTTTATATAGAGTCCTTTTTTTCCGGGATTTGAAATCCTGGTCAACAGGCTGAATCTTTATTTAGCAACCTACAGCAATAAGCACTTTCTTTGCAGTGAAAACCAGTTGTAATAAAATTCTGGAGATCAGCCAAGCATTAACTTAATAGGAACTGACACTGGTGTTTTGTCAGTGTATTTTACATAAAAGCATCTGCTAAATAACTCAAATTAAAATATGACACGTATTAGCCTAATTTCACACATCTGAGAAGAAATACAATCTAAGTAAAGCTTTCCTACCAGGACTATTCAGTTCATTCTACTGGGCAGATATCGCCCAGAAGACTTCTGCATCCCTCCTCCCTGAGGTCAAACGAGAGGAAGTCATCAATTCTTCCCACCGAAGCTCTGGGAAGAAAGGCCAGAGTCTTTTCCGCCTTTAAGAGTTATTATTCCAGTGACAGGACTAGAAGTGGCCCGCACCGGCCGGTCCACTTGTGTGAGAAGAGAGATAGCCAGGTTCACAGTGCTGCGGAGGCTCATTGTGGGCTACCACTTCCCAGGACCGAGGCCACATCCCTGGGGATTACTCGTCCAGTTCTGTCCCCTAACACTCCAGATCCTCAACGGCCTTTATAATGGGAAAACGGACCATCAGGCCATCCCACTGACCTATATTATGCCCTGTTGGAAGTTCCATATCTATGAAATCCATCAGACATACAGCGCATTCCGATCATTGTGACTTTTTCATTTGAGACCAATCAAATGTTAAAGGAGCAACAATTTTTGTTTACTTAGAACAGAATATTTCAACAATTTTGTGTCAGATTCAAGCCATGTAAGTAAATCACACTACTTGCTTCCTGGGGCTCATGAATGTGGCTGCGTTAATAACTCAGCCAAGTAGTTCAGCTGTGAGTGTTGGAATTTGGGGGATGGCATGTTGCCTAGCAGTTAGAGCACCTGACCAGTAAACAAAAGGGTGCTTGATTGCATCCCCAAGCCGGCAAAGACGAAAAATCAGTTGTCCTGTCCCTAAGCTAGGCAGTTAACCCTAAATGCTCCCATGATTCCATGGGTCCTGTGGGGGGAGGGTCAAATTCGAGGGTGGGCTAAGGATTGGCCGGGGTTGATGGGAGTAGTGTTGGACAAGGTAGCCTTGTCTATTCGCACTTTAGCGGGGACTTGTGGTGGGTCAGGTGCCTGCAAGCTTAATCTCGGCTGTTATCTGGAGAATTTGCTCTCCTCTGAACATATAGGTTCCAGCAAATACTTCCTGGTTGATCTAGCTGTTTGAAAGAGCGGAACGCTAAACAAACAAAGAAACAAAAAAGAAATCATTCAAATGCTTGCTTTATCTACCTGACATAATTATTACGTAACACACAATGATGCCCGTAGTGTAATTATATAATGTGTGGAATGTCTAAGTAATAAATTCTCTTAAACTCTCAGTGTGGCCAGTTTTCTAGGAAAAACAGAGAAAGGGGCTGGGTTTTGTTTGGAATTGGATGACCTTGGATGTCTGTGTTGCCGACCTAAAACAGGATGTAGATTCCCACTGTCACTGAGGAAATGAACGCTAAGGGAAGCTCTCTTTACGGTTCGCTCTGGTAGACATATACTCCCAGGGAGAAGGAGCTCCTTCAATGGAGGAAAGAAAATGTGATGACTGAGAACTTATTGTATTCTATCTGGAACAATGAACGCAATTGAGCAACTGGATAAAAACATTAGGCAATGAAACCAAACAAAATATAATGAAACTTTCTCATTCCATTCTCATTGAATTGATATATTGGTAGAGACCAAACTTTGCCAGGAATCTCTGCATTGCAGTGTGGGAAGAGTCATTATACATGCAGAGCGGTTTCAAGACATGACAGGGCATTGAGGGTGCGGCTCTTTTCTACACACAGCTGCCCTGGTATCCAGTCGCTCAGAGATCACTGCTAATGTCTGTGTGACTGAGTGTGTTTGCATTGTGTCACTAAGCCCAAGTACTACTGACTAGAATGACTATGAAGGGCCAGTGGAGATGACCGATTCCCACAAACACAGAAAACGCTCTCAACAATATGACCCGTACTGTCTTGCACACTGTAGGGATAACATGAGTTTGAGTACACAAATGAAATCTGTGTCACTATGATGCTTGCATAGTGAGTATCACTTCCTCATGATTCCGCAAACACTGAAGCTCAAACCCAGGTGCTCTGCTTAGAGAGCCAAGCCATGTCATCCTGCTTTCTGTGCTTAAACTGAAAATCAGACTGCAGACATGTACACTTTTGGGGCATTGTATTAAAAAAAACCAAACACTAAAATATAATTGAAAATAGACTAATAAAATCTCTTTAACTCTGTCATACAAGCAAGGGGAGGAAGGTGATGACTCAATACACCCACCGGTTATCCGGCGGTCATGCAAGCAGATAAAACAGTGGACAAACAGGCTATGAGAGTCTACACTGTGACTTTCTTGCACTCTGACTAGCCAGAGGTATCACTAGCCAGCAACAGCTGTGTCTGCTTTCTCAAGAGAGTGGTCCACGTACGGGAAACATGATATCGGCCCTTCCACTGTTTGTCAGCTAACCACAAGAACCAACATGACAGTTGGCAAATGAATATTTCAATATACATGACCTTAGAATAGCCATTGCCTGACATTATACATCAGGAACAATTCAAATCAAGGGGGGAGACGGAAAGAAAACCTGTCATTCAGTCAGAGGCACATAATGTATGTCTTTGCATGTAACTGATAAGGTTTTACCCAGTATTGTGTACATTCTGAGTTTTAGGGAAAGACTCTGGGAAAGAAGAGTGATAACACATTCCCTTATGCTACAATCATTTTCTCCCTCAGGCACTGTTGCTGCCTTGACAGCTAGCTCATCAGTTAGGAAAGGATGTGCTGGAAAATGAGCCGTGGCAGTGAGATTCCATGGAAGAAAAGACGCTTCAGCAGTGTTGTAAACTTATGTTCTCACAGTCAATAGGCTGTGTCATGAGATCACCTGCAGAAGTTGCACTTCCTGTTGCAAGATGAGTTGGCCTAGTCAAAAGGCTTAGTCATCCGAGAAACCAAAGTACACCAACAAAAGCAAAACTAGCAAGCCTTTTGCAACACAGTCCCTGAACAAGAAATTATTCTCAGGCATCGCTAATATAAATTACCAGTATTTTATATTAAGTCTAATATAAATTATCAGTATTTTATATTAAGTCTTATTGCATCACTTCAACGGAACACTAAAAATGATTTAATTATTGTGGTTTCATGATACATTCAAGACCTATTGCAACAGCCACTCAGGGTGTAGCTCGGTCATAAAACAAAGTGAGTTCACGCCTTTAGTTAGTAAATGGTGCATCTGGCAACGGCTGCTAAATCTGCATGATAACTCTGCATGCTTCGCTCCTCACCCACAGTCGCTGGGTTGCACTGGTCTTGACAGGAACTGTGAAGCTCACTTCCCACCACCTACGAGCTACAAGCGGTGCCAAGGCACTGACCTTCATTTACCACTCGGACTAGATTGTGTGGTATAAACATAGGACGCCAGCCCCGTCAAACAGCCTGGCGAGTGGGCGGCATACGGACATGCTGCCGACCCGCTGGGCTCTCTGCCATCGCTTACTTATACTTTCCCTCACATGACTGTGGAGGCGAACGTGTTCTCACAATTGTACTTCTTTAGATAACAATATCGATGTGGAGGCGGCTTATGCAACACTTCGCCTCTGATGTTGTCGCCTTCGACAACCACATAGTAGGAAACATGCTGGCATGACGTTGCAGCTCTCTACAAACAAATAGCATGCATTGCAAGATCGAGGTAGACTTTGGCAATGAATCATCCTTGCCATCTTGTTGATGGCTTGCCAGTGGAAGGCCAAAAGCATGCTTTCATCAAGAAATGTATTGTAGCCAATTTGCCTGAGTTCACTTCACCACAAATGGCTTGTTACAGAGCGAATGAGATTATCAGTAACCACAGGTTATTGTGCCACTACCATCATCTGGATCCCTATAACATACATCTAATCTCATTTCTAGATGTGTGGCCTTCCAACCATTACCAAACGTGCTAAGGCTCAGAATAAGAGTGAATTAATGCCTCAGGGACCCATATCATGAAGAGTTATAAAGACATGCTCCCTCCACGCCATTTAAACTTTTGCAGAGTCATTGAAATGTGGATAAAGAGGTTTGATTTTAATATCATATACCATTGTCGGCCTATTGGCCAGAAATCTGCTGCGCCCCACACGTGCAGAGCTACAATACAACTTTAATGGAAAATTCTGTGGGACGCTGCGCTCATTGACATAAGCCTGGGTCTACATCAGCTTCCAAAAACACATGAAAATACTTTCTGCCATGTCATAACATCCAGAATAGGCACAGCTCTATCCCCTTCAATGTTGACAACAGCACTGCATTGTGAAGGAGATCAAACGGCTTGGCTGGCCTGGGGCACATTATCCCATTTCATTTTGGGTTAAGGCCCTTCATTCATTTCTGACATTTCCAGTTGGATCAACCCCCTCTCGGAGGCCTCTTGGCTCCTGCTCTCTCTGCTGAGGCCCCAGTCAATTCAGTCACTTTGGAAAAAGTCAGCAGTGCATCTGACTTGCATTGCCTAGCTCCAGCGTGTGTGTTCCGTTTGGCCCGGGTTGCTGGAGGAGGAGAACGCGCCAACTACCAGCAAATGGTCTCTCCCTCTCTCTTTGAGATGAACATGATGTCATCCCCCGGTCTGCTATAACAGGCTGCAGATGAGAGGGGGTTTGGACTAAAGAGGGGCTGGGTCTCAAGCCAAATGAATGTGCTTCATACAGGCAAAGCAAAGGAGCTAAAGACTTAATACAATGAGTAGCAGAATGTAAAACAAAGGCCAATAGTAGAATTGTACCTTGTATATTGTACCAGCTGTCTGAAAAAACGTAGCACACTAGATGGATTTTAATGTTATAGCTTTGAGACAGCAGAAAAAGACAGGTCTCCTGAATGGTGCTTCAGGTCTAATGGACCACACCCCAAAGACATGTCTAGAAGACTGTCTAGATGAGAGAAGAAAACCTGAGTGATAGTGTGTGCTCCCCTGGCCTCTTCAAGGACTCCGGAGGACTTTCCTTTTGTACGGAAAACCACAGACAGTAACAGTGTCCTCAGATATCAAAGGAAGGATGAATAATTGCAACGCACGCCACTCAAGTGATGGCTGCTTTTGGTATCATCTCAGGGGAAATGTGCAGCCACATCAGAGGCAGTACCCCCCCTCACCAAATGGACCCCTTCCTCTTTGTGTTTTCCCATGTGGTTCTTCCAGAACTCTCTGTAACCACACACTCCACATACAATCTCTACTAATACAATACAACCTACACAAGATAACAGATTCTCCAAGACAAGAGAAGGTACCAGATCAGATCACCTTTAACAATTTCTGGGGGACAAATCAAGAGATTACGTTCAATGTTTCCAGGTGACATCAGACGAAGTCCCATGTCTCTGTTTATCCTTAGTGAACAAGCTTCTGTAGACACAGACACCGGGACACTCTTAAGGGGCTGAGTCACTTAAAGATATGTGGCTTCATGGTCTGTGGAGGACATGACAATACATTTAAACACATTTGACAAGAAAATGACATCAAAATTTATTTTCAAGATCATCTGGGCTCATTTTCTGTTGTGGGAGAGCAGAGAATAGCTTGTTGTTAGAAATTCCTCACTAAATCTTCACAGGCCACAACCCAGATTCAGCTCAGAGGAGGTTTACAAGGTTGAGTAAGGTGAGATCAGACCTCAAGAAAACCACCCATATGAAAGAATACTACTGTATATGCATTAAATACTGTAGTATTACTACTGTATACTATCTGCTATAGTACTGTTGTGTGGTTGTATGCAGTGTTTTCACTATGAACATGTTTGTGGGCCATGGCTTAGATACACCCATGGTCAGCTTGATCATGGAGATGATGTTGTGCAGAGCCACTCGTTTATGGGTAAACAGGGAGTAAATCAGAGGGCTGATGGCAGACACCTGGGGGGCCTCGGTTGAGAGTCAGTTAAGAGGGGGTGTTGTTGCCAATCCTCACAGCCTGAGGTCTGCCCATCAGAATGTCTAATATACAATTGAACAGCATGGTGTCCAGTCCCAATGCTCTGAGCTTAGTAGCATGTTAGGAGGGAACAGTAGTGTTGAATGCTGATTAGGAGCATGTTAGGAGGGAACAGTAGTGTTGAATGCTGAATTGGAGCATGTTAGGAGGGAACAGTAGTGTTGAATGCTGAATAGGAGCATGTTAGGAGGGAACAGTAGTGTTGAATGCTGAATAGGCAATTCCATGGTCCAGTGGTCCTTGTAATCTGCTTTGAAGTGGGCCATGGCAAGCTTCTCAAAGAACTTTGATAACAGGTTTGAGTGGCAGTAGTCATTAAGACATGTTACTAGATACCTACCAGACACTGGACACCTAGCCTCACTACAAGACACTGGACACCTAGCCTCACTACCAGACACTGGACATCTAGCCTCACTACCAGACACTGGACACCTAGCCTCACTACCAGACACTGGACACCTAGCCTCACTACCAGACACTGGACATCTAGCCTCACTACCAGACACTGGACATCTAGCCTCACTACCAGCCACTGGACACCTAGCCTCACTGACTTGTAGAATAAATCTATTGGGAATCAAGTCATCAACAAAGCCCACTCTGTTTTCTCTCGACAGGCTGGCTGGCTAGGTAAATGTTTACTTCCATGCTAGATTCCATGCTAGATTATCTACACACAAAGACCAATGTGAATATCGGTTTTGGAAGTACTTAAATACTACAAATTGCTTAAACTTCACAATGAATTTAGAAGTGACAAACATACCATGTAAAACTTGGTAAAGATTGTGTTTTTGTAGCTCAATTGTGGGCCTATTGGGTAGCTGTGGCAACTTGCATGCGAGTCCACAAGCAGGGCAGTGCTGCAAGGTTCAGTTAAAAATGTCCATAACGACAACTCAAAACCCATCCTAAAGCCCTAAAATGGTTTTGCTGGACTGTAACAGTACCGTTAACAGCAGGCATGTTAGGTTCATTGACTAATATTTCTGAAGCCAAATCCTGATTCCGCTATCAAATGTAACTGAATGACTCTATGCCACGGCTACATGACTCAGCTTCTGGAGTAGCGATCCAGTTCTGTGATTAGGGAGCTGTAGCTATTAAACTGACAACTGAGTGTAGTGTTCTACAGAATACTACAAAATGATATAATCACCACATACTGTTGTGCTCAGAAGTTTGCATACCCTTGGAGAATTGGCAATATATGTACCATTTGTAAAGAATACATAAGTGATCAGACAAAACACGTGTCTTTTATTTCTTATGGGATTCATTTTCAACTGTAGGTTATAACAGAATGGCACAATCATAAAACAAAACATGGCAACAAAGAAAAAAAATGAACGGACCCCTGTTCAAAAATCTGCATACCCTTAGTTCTTAATACTGTGTATTGCCCCCTTTAGCATCAATGACAGCGTGCATTTTTTTGTAGTGGTTGTCTATGAGGCCCCGAATTCTTGCAGTAGTATAGCGGCCCATTCGTCTTGGCAAAATGCCTCCAGGTCATGCAATGTCTTTGGTCGTCTTGCATGAATTGCACATTTGAGATCTCCCCAGAGTGGCTCGATGATATTAAAGTCAGGAGACTGTGATGGCCACTCCAGAACATTCACCTTTTTCTGCTGTAACCACTGGAGGGTCAGCTTGGCCTTGTGCTTAGGGACATTGTCGTGCTGAAAAGTCCAAGAGCGTCCCATGCGCAGCTTTCGTGCAGAAGAATGCAAATTGTCTGCCAGTATTTTCTGATAACATGCTGCATTCATCTTGCCATCAATTTTCACAAGATTCCCCGTGCCTTTAGAGCTCACACAACCCCAAAACATCAGTGAGCCACCACCATGCTTCACAGATGGGATGGTATTCTGTTCATTATAGGCCTTGTTGACCCCTCTCCAAACATAGCACTTATGGTTGTGACCATAAAGCTCTATTTTGGTCTTGTCATTCCAAATTACAGTGTGCCAGAAGCTGTGAGGTGTTGTCGGGCATATTGTAACCAGGCTTTTTTGTGGCATTGGCACAGTAAAGGCTTCTTTCTGGCAACTCGACCATGCAGCTCATTTTTGTTCAAGTATCGTCGTATTGTGCGCCTTGAAACAACCACACCATCTTTTTCCAGAGCAGCCTGTACTTCTCCAGAGGTTACTTGTGGGTTTTTCTTTGTATCCCGAACAATTCTTCTGGCAGTTTTGTCTGAAAGCTTTCTTAGTTTATCTGACCTTTGCTTGGTATTAAGAGATCCCTGAATTTTCCACTTCTTAATAAGTGATTGAACAGTACTGACTGGCATTTAAAGGCTTTGGATATCTTTTTATATCCTTTCCCATCTTCATAAAGGTCCATTACTTTGTTACGCAGGTCTTTCGACAGTTATTTTCTGCTCCCCATGGCTCAGTATCTAGCCTGCTCAGTGCATCCACGTGAGAGCTAACAAACTCATTGACTATACACAGACACTAATTGCAATTTAAAAAGCCATAGGTGTGGGAAACACCTTTAATTACCATTTCCACTTGTGTGTGTCGCCTTGTGTGTCTGTAACAAGGCCAAACATTCAAGGGTATGTAAACTTTTGATCAGGGCCATTTGGGGGATTTCTGTTATCATTATGATTTAAAAAGGAGCCAAACAACTATGTGATAATAAATGGCTTCATATGATCACTATCCTTAAATAAAAGACAGATTTTTTGCATGATCAGTAATATTTTCAAAATCAATGCCAAAATTTCACAATTTCTGCCAGAGTATGCAAACTTATGAGCACAACTGTAATCAATGGATATAATTCAGTTTCTGAAAACTGCTGCCTCTTACCAGCAATGTTACACTTTCAACTTCAGTGAATGTCTACAAACACAACTACAAAGGATGATCTGAAACAATAGTCTACGCCTAAATGTGAAAAAAAGAACTGTGCTATTATGTAGCTGCCGGCCCCTTGCTCTCTATTGACCTCCACCCTGTAAGTCTGCAAGGCTGTGTGTGTCATAGTAACTGGTGAGCTATGCCATGGTTCACATTCCACTGTCATCCATCTCCTGTCCTGCCCACATTTTCCCAATGAGAGTCTGCCTTTGTTTTCACATTTTTCCTCCAGATCCCTGCAACTTTCCCATGGCAGGAATGCGGACAGGTTGCCAACACCAACTACCTGGCATTATAGGGTCTTTCTCCGGAAATAGGAGCGGCAGAAGACGAGTACAGGACAAAGAGGTTTGACAGCCGATACCTGAGCTCGGAAAAGCCTCACAATCCTCAGCAAATGAAAAGTACATTCGGCCTGGATCAATCTTTAAATATGGGAAAGGGGCATCGGCAGAGAAAGACAAGAAACATTTTTGAGCAGGACATTTTCACTTTGAGACCCTCCACCCACACTTCCGCCTGCACAAATCATTAACTTTCTGCTGATGAGAAAACAGATTGTACCCATAGCACTCCAACAGTACAAGCATGCGTCCAAATTGCACCATATTCCCTTTGTACTGTACTCATTTTGACCGGAGTCCCATAGGGAACAGGCTACTTTGGGACACAACCGAAACGTGTCAGGGGCAGCAACAAGAGGGTCTAAAATCCAGTGTTGGGTGTGATAAG
Organism: Esox masquinongy; assembly: GCA_016801175.1. Classification (NCBI taxonomy): domain Eukaryota; kingdom Metazoa; phylum Chordata; class Actinopteri; order Esociformes; family Esocidae; genus Esox; species Esox masquinongy. The sequence goes on from JACXGI010002133.1 coordinate 50,194, forward strand.
GAAGCCATTAAGTTAATTAAATTAATGTTCCTGCGTGGAGACAATACAGTACAGTGAGAATCGCCGAAGGATGCCAGAATGAGAAACCTTGGTTACATTGAGTGTATATATCTATTCCAGGTGGTTTAAACATGCATGAAGAAGACACCCCCTAAACATATCCAGTAATCCCCACGCAAACAGTCATTTGCTGATGTACTATGTAAAGTGAGGTTACGGCAGCATACAACTCTTCTGTTAGCACATTAAAGCAATTCCATTAGAGATGGAACAAGAGTCATTAGAGACACAGTAACACATTGGAAGAAAGCAAGAACCTCTAAGTAGACTTGAAATGCCAGCCAAAATGAAAAGCCATGTGTGGGAATTATTAAATGCCATTATACATGTTGGAGCAGGAGAATAGAAGCTTTACAACGGCATGCACAGGCAGAGTCAGCTATCAGGGTGAGCCAGCTATTAGCTACCCTGTGTGAAGCCAACAGAGAGAGGACCGTTTCTCACCTGTAATCTGAGTCGGCCTATCTCACATACTGAGACTGATCCCTGATCTGGCCTGAAATCCCAGCCTGTCAACCATTAAAGATAGCGCGCTAACAGAAGGGCAATGACAGAACTAAAATGAATAGATAGGGACATCATATAATTTTAAGCATTAGCCATGTTGCACTTTGTGTTCATTTTGACATTTTAAAAGTATTATATAGTTTTAAACTTTTTACGTTTTGAGAAGGCTAATTCCTTTTGAAAATGCACTTACATTTTGCAAAATTTCTCATAGTTCTGTGTATTTGGAAGGAAAAACATTTACAATTAATTCAGAGTTGTAGGACTTTGAAGCAAACCCTAAATCCCATTGATACAAATAGAAGTCATGCAGCAGACATTTGCCTTTACTTCATATTTGTTATTATTTACATCCTCACTTCTCCATGGTCACCAGTGGACTGCAACCTCAACACAGAGTGCAACAGAATACTTTCCTCACTGAAACCACATTAAATAACCACAGGACAGGCAACAGATTATAAGCTTGAGATCGCGATATAATGCTAGATAGGTTGACAATAATTAAAGTACAGGAGGAGTAGGCCTAGTTACGTTGGGGCTGGGTGGATGAAAGAGATTATGCTCATTTTCACTGGACAAAATATGGATGAACATGGATGTCATGTTAAATTAGGTTAAAGCTGTAGTGAAGGAAACTAACCACCCACCAACATTGACAAGGAAGGTTACTGTTAAATCAATAATAGACGTATGTTCAACCTCAGTGCTATTAAATGTCATTGTCCTCCAGTGTTTAAACATATTAACTGCAAAAAAGGAAACAAAAACAAGATGAAGGGACATGTGAATGGAATCCCCTGCATAACAGCCATAACGGAGTATGCTTCTGCAGTAAACATTGCTCAAGAGGAAGGAAGGCCGGATGGATGATACCACTGTAATCCACTTCTTTCACAGCTACTGAGCGGATGAAAGTAAAGGGTGAAATTCTTAATGGAAGCCATGTTCGGATGTGACACTGCCATTTTGGCAAGACAGACAGAATGATGGGTTTGGTTGGGATATGTCGCAAAGATTCACTTACATTCCTAAGGAGCCCTATCTAAGCTTCTGAAATTCACCATAAACCATCCACACAGATGGAACTCTGTAAAGGGTATTCAAATAGACCAAATCCTATTCCTATCCTATTTTATCCCAGAATCATCACTGTCATACAGTCACCTAGTAACTGATACACACATAAATAAGACCAAAATGTACAAACAAACCATGCCAAGTACAAGAATATCAGATAATTAATTCATAATACAGGAACTAATACCGACTGTATATCTTCCAGAAAAAACAATGGTTTACAAAGTGCCTTCCATAAGGTGTCCCAGGGGTAATGACAGCACAATGGACAGATGACAGACTGGGAGGATCAACAAAACTGGTACACACGCATAGCGTGTGCCACACATTGTATCAATAGGAGATCATGTGTCAGCTATGTTGACTTAAGTTAAGCAATGAAACTATGTAACATGGTGATGGGGATGGGTGTTTTTTTTTATGGCAGGTGTTCCCCACCGAGTGAAAATTCTGGCACAAGCCAGCAGTCCCGCATTCATAAAGATACATTCATGCGATGACACCTGGTTGGTGTTGGATTTATTGTAACTGGCCATCAATAATTAATGAAGCATAAAAGAGAGAATGATATTGAGAGGAAAACAAAGGTTCATCATCTTACCCCAGGTTCAGAATTATTTTTGGATGCAGTGTTCTGTCATTTGGACTCAATACTTAAATTCAATACAATTATTTTGACTATAAAAGTTACAGTTTTCAAATATTAACACACCTCTGTCCTATTTACAAACTATGTATGATTAAATAGGCCTCTGTCATCTCTGTCAACATTGGTCATACATTCAAGAGAGGGAGTTTAAAGAGATAATAATGATACAGGTACGCATACATAAGTAATGCAAATGACGACTGTTCCGTTCGTACTATGCGCTACTCCGCTTTTTTTTTATTCTTCTGACTGGCTCTTATAGTTTCAGCTAATGAAGGCTGTGTTTGTGCTGCTAAATGGTACAGGGATGACTAGGCACGGCCCCGGTGTAGAAATGTTCCACCCTGACAGTGAGAAGCGGGCTGCAGGCACGCAGGCATCACTGCAACAGGTCCACAGTCTCTTGGCTGAGGTAGTAGGAACAGTCTGCTTTAACTATGTGTGATATTCCCCAGACAGACAGCCTTTACCAAGGGTAGTTGTACCTGTACAGTATGTTTTTGGAGGAATAGGGAGTATGGGGATAAAATACTGCTTCTTTAAGTCGCCGTTTCTGACCGCACAATCAACTGCTATGGCGAGAGAAATTAGAAAGTAGGCAAATTACCCATCAATTAATTTGAAAGAAGAAAATAGAGCAGAATGGACTAAAAACGAAGACTATAGAATAAACAAATGTTTAAATACATTTTTGAATACATTTTACTGTCATTTTCAATCACAGTATTAATATTGAGAGTCTGTGGATCAAGCTCACTTAAATAATTGGAAACACGATACCATACATTGTCAGGGGATGGCTGGAAAAACTCTCTTTTCAATGTTCTGTTGACAGCATTATATAAGTAGTGAAACCGAAACAGACCTCACTACCGGTAAATAACCACTTGTGGCAATTGTTCTGAAACAAGGTGAATCATATGTTTCCAATCCATGTAAGATATTCTGAATGACCTTCTGCGGGTTTCTCCCCAGGTACAGAAAACTTCAACTCAGCACGCTCTTCAAGCCAACCCAGTGGTTTCAGAATGTGTGTGCTCCCCAGGGTTGTGGAATATATGTGGAACCCATTGCATATAATCATCACAGCCAAAATATGGTAATCACATTACAGATTTTGGAAAAACGAAATAATCACTTTTTGCATTCCAATATGGTGTGAGTGTGATCATTTTGAACACTGAGTGTTTGGTCTGGTTTCCACCACGGTACTGCAAGAAAGTTGTGTCTTAAAAACATCCAACCGTGCTCCCCAGGCAAAAAGCTGCACACCTTGAGACTTGACCAACCTGCACTGGGTAACAAAGGCTGGTGAGTAGCATGTTACATAGCACTATATTGGATCACTCTCTTCCTCCACCCCTCTCAGTTTAGTTATGCTATCTTATTTGGATTTTTTTCCTTGACTAGCGAAAGCGTACCAAACTGGGTAATATTTGGTTCGGTCAAGCAGTATTGCAGCGCCATTCCGGTCAGCCTGTCAACTCGGGGACCGTGCCTACAGAATAAGGTTCTCCCCCTTTGTGCCCAGGCAATACAGATGTTCACCTGATCTTGTGCAAATAGTTTATGAGAGGATACTGACACCAGAACCTCTTCGTAACCGTTATTATTATACAGTATTTCTGTGGGTAAATTCTAGACACAGTTAATTATCAAGCAATGTTGGATAATGTACTATACTATACTGTACATAGACATAGTAATATACCACGATCGGCATCACTTCTGTAATGAGGTTACTTTCGCATTCATGTGACCGCTCCTGCAACTACTGCACGAAACAAGGCCGACACTATAGGTGTATCTCTCTCCACGCATGTGGTAAGAAAGTGGAAAACCATAAGACGTGAAGGTGAGATTCTGTGAAACATGTCCCTGTACGGTGACTTGGGTTGGATAACACACATTGGAGAACTCAGCGGCTACTTGTTGTGCACAAGCATTACCTGTGCAAATCAACAAGTGATGAAGGACACAGTGTTGTCGTCCTCCTCTGACGAACGTCTTCCACCGTCTTGTGGGTGTCGTCATAGTAACACCGTTTGGCTGATTTGTGCATCCCTCCACCTTGACACGGTGCTGATAGCAGTTGCTAGGTCGGCCTTTGAGTCCCGGAAACGTGTCTTCGAGGCTGCTATACATTAATTTGTTGGGCAATTACCTTCACTAAGGGTCAGGGAACTTCACGCTCTTTCAGTAAGGAAGCAATGTTTCTGGATGTATCTAGATGAAAGGACTGTCACCTTCTTCCCTAAACCCTCTTTCTGCTTTTACATGAATTGTTTTTCCCTTAGTGGGCTATGCCCAGTCAGTTTTCATTTGCAATAACGAGAGCATTCTGGGCAAGGTCCTGTCGAAGCTTTTCACACACAGTTGTGGACACTTACGAAACCATTTGTATCATTGTTCTTTTTTTTTCTACTAGAAAAGCAGCCACAGGGGCCCTGCTCTGAGGCACTTCCCGATGTAAAATATGAGTCTCAACCAGTTTTTTAAATCTAATACTTCTGATAGGTACTAAGGAGCCAAGGTGTCTGTCACCGTTTAGGATGGAATGGCCATGCTGGGTGTTAGACCTGCCTATGACTGCCCTGAGCTCAGTTGTGGATAATGTTGGTGTTGTCTGGCCCATGTGGACCTCTGAGACCGCATTAGGGTGCTACATAATGAAGGTTACGTACAGTGGATATAAAAAGTCTACACACCCCTGTTAAAATGCCAGGTTCTTGTAATGTAAAAGAATGAGACAAAGATAAATCATGTCAGAACTTTTTCCACCTTTAATGTGACCTATAACGTGAACAATTTAATTGAAAAACAAACTGAAATCTTTGAGGGGGGAAAAGTAAAAAAACTCACAATAACCTGATTGCATAAGTGTGCACACCCTTAAACTAATACTTTGTTGAAGCACCTTTTCATTTTATTACAGCACTGTCTTTTTGGGTAGGAGTCTATTAGCATGGCACATCTTGACGTGACAATATTTGCCCACTCTTCTTTGCAAAAGCGCTCCAAATCTGTCAGATTGCAATACATCTCCTGTGCACAGCCCTCTTCAGATCACCCCACAAATGTTCAATTGGATTCAGCTCTGGGCTCTGGCTGGGCCATTCCAAAACGTTAATCTTCTTCTGGTAAAACCATGCTTTTGTGGATTTGGATGTGTGCTTTGGGTCGTTGTCGTGCTGAAAAGTGAACTTCCTCTTCATCTTCAACTTTCTAACAGACACCTGAAGGTTTTGTGCCAAAATTGCCTGGTATTTGGAACTGTTCATAATTCCCTCCACCCTGCCTAAGGCCCTGGTTACAGCTGAAGAAAAATAGCCCCAAAGCATGATGCTGCCACCACCATGCTTCACTGTGGATATGGTGTTCTTTGGGTGATGTGCAGTGTTGTTTTTGCGCCAAACATACCTTTTGGAATTATGGCCAAAAAGTTCAACCTTGGTTTCATCAGACCATAACACATTTTCTCACATGCTTTTGGGAGACTTGATGTTTGTTTTTGCAAACTTCAGCCGAGCTTGGATGTTTTTCTTTGTAAGAAAAGGCTTCCGTCTTGCCACCCTACCCCATAGCCCATTCATATGAAGAATATGGGAGATTGTTGTCACATGTAGCACACAGCCAGTACTTGCCAGAAATTCCTGCAGTTCCTTTAATGTTGCTGTAGGCCTCTTGGAAGGCTCCCTGACCAGTTTTCTTCTCGTCTTTTCTTCAATTTTAGAGGGACGTCAAGTTCTTGGTAATGTCTCTGTTGTGCCATATTTTCTCCACTTGATGATGACTGTCTTCACTGTGTTCTATGGTATATCTAATGCTTTGGAAATTCTTTTGTACCCTTCTCCTGACTGATATCTTTCAACAATGAGATCTTTCTGATGCTTTGGAAGCTCTCTGCGGATCATGGCTTTTACTCTGAGATGCAACTAAGAAAATGTCAGGAAAATCCAACTAGAACAGCTGAACTTTATCTGTGATTAATCAGAGTCACTTTAAATGATGGCAGGTGTGTAATGACTTCTATTTAACATGAGTTTGAATGTGATTGGTTAATTCTGAACACAGCCACATCTCCAGTTATAAGAGGGTGTGCACACTTATGCAACCAGGTTATTGTAAGGTTTTTATTTTTCATTTTTCCCCCTTGAAGATTTCAGTTTGTCTTTCAATTGAATTGTTCACATTATAGGTCACATTAAAAGTGGAAAAAGTTCTGACATGATTAATCTTTGTCTCATTCTTTTACATCACAAAAACCTGGCATCATAGGGGTGTGTAGACTTTTTATATACACTGTATATAACAACGGCTGTGTTAGCTTTTGGATCACTCCAATACTCTTCTACAATCACAGAGTATAAGTAGTGCTGTAATAGAAATACACAATTCTCAGGCATCTGACCTCTCAAGCAGCTCTATACTGCCATCTACTGAGACATCTGTCACGCATCTCTCCTAGACACCTCTATCAAGAATAGGTAACTAATGTGGCAGGTAAGGGGAATTATTGCACTAGGTTAGGAAAAGGGCTAGGGCTAAGTTTAGCTGAACTATTTAAAAGACGTATAACACATCTAGTACCTGAGAGATGGGGTTCCTGTAGGTGGCAGTATAGAGGTGTCTGAGAGATGAGGTGCCTGGTAGATGAAGTCTCCAACTGGACCCCTCCCTATCCCTTCTGTAGAGGGTTGTCTTTTCTGTTTTAAAAGAAATACTTTCCAACAGTCCTCATTGAAATGTGATCTTGTTTGCGGTGGAGCGTTTTAGAATAATAATACCCAAAACACATTGCAAGTGCCTTTTTACCCATAACATTTTATTTTTGTAATTTAGTGTCCTGAACAATTGAATTAAATAACCACAGGTTAGAGTAATAGCATGAAAAATGTTTTGACGCAATGGACCAAATAGTCCTCCATGCAAAAAATGAAACAACAAAGTATGCTCCAGAAAGAAAAGGCAAAGGGTTAGATAGGTACCTAACCCATGAAGTAAAATGCTATAACTACTTAAGGCTAAGGAAACTCTAACATTGACTGATCCTGCAATATACGTGGTAGAGACAGTGGGATGTGTCTTTGTCTCCACCTTTTGGCTAATCTCAGCAACGTCTTATGAATTGCAATATAAACTATGCAAGGTAAAAGAGATCTCAAAAATACATACACATCACACCAAAAATACTCAATAAACACATAACCCATATCCCATAATTAAAGTTTAAATCATCAATATAACTGAATTTGCTACATGAAGATAATAACCCCAACAGTTAATTCACCCAGCAATGCGTGTCCACTGCGTTGGATCCTTGACTACAGTATCCAGTCTCTACTCCTCATTCGTTCAGCTCTATTAGCCCGAGGAGCAGTCCTTCGGGGTATGTCTGTAGAGCAGCATATACGCCGTGCCATCTCTGTCGAGAAAAGAAACTAAATCCATCAACTGATACAATTTACCACCGGAATTGTATACTGAAAGCTATCGCAATTCTAAAGAGAAGTAATTTAACATTTTGTATTGGATCTGTACCTTTGACATCCTCCATAAGCATTCTGCACTTCCTCCCAGCTAACCTGTGTTGGTGTAAATGTTATGTCACTTCAATAAAAAATAAAACATGTACAGCTGCGGCCAAAAGTATTACCACACTTGCACTTAATAATGCATCATTCCTTGCAAAACACTGTTATAATTATTCAGTATCCACATTATGTATTTCTTTGGTTTGCAGTTCAATAAAAAAGATCTTAATAATTTACTAAATCTTAGCTAATTCCACAAAGAAATCCTAAAATGGCACAGACATTATGATTGACCCCTAATGTAAAGTAGTTAGAAATAATTTGATTGCAAGCCGGAATTCTTTTTTCTATGGACTTCAACTCACTTGTGTAGAGTTGCAGGTGGCTGCAACATGAACATTTCTTACTCATCCAGTCTGGACAGAGAATGCAACATGGACAGTCCAAAGGCTACAAATCCATCTCCAGAGACTTTGATGTTCCTGTTTCCACTGTATGTATTGTTATTAAGAAGTGCCACTTGTGGCCTCCCTGGACGAGGCCGCAAGGGAAAACTTGATGAAAGATTGCAGCAAAGGATTGTTCAAATGATGGAGAAAGCACCTCAGTTAACTGCTACATAGATTCAGAGGTAGAACAGTTCCAACTCACACCATCTGTCACCAACTTAATGAAAAAGTGCTGTATGGAAGGTGACCCACTGCTGAGAGACACAAAAGTAGGACAGACTGCAATTTACCAAAACACATGAATATACCACAATCCATCTTGGACTATATCCTGTGGACAGATTAACCAAAAGACAGATTTTTGGTCACACCATCTCTATGTTTACAGAAAACAAAATAAAGCCTTCAAAGAAAAGAACATCTTCCCCACAATGTTGAGAACATTGATGAGGTTATTTTGCTGCCTGTGGCACTGGGTATTTTGAACATGTGCATAGCATAAAAAAATCAGGAGAATATCAAGTCAGTTTGGAGTGCAATGTTGAACCCAGTGTAAGAAAGCTGTGTCTCTGTCAAAGGGTCCGCCATGGGTCTTCCAGCAGGACAATGAACCTACACACACCTAAAAAGGCCCCAAGAAATGGTTCAAGACAAAATGCTGGACCGTTCTGAAGAGGACAGAATTGAGCCCATATCTAAATCCAATTGAAAACATGTGGAGCGAACAGCAAATCTTTGGAGAACTGGAGCAGTTTGCAATAGAACAGTGGGCCAAACTGCCCGGAAGCTCATCCACGGATATAGGAATTGCATGATTGCAATCATTTTGTCCAAAGGCTTAAAAAACAACAGTTGTATATTAACAGGGAAATATTTGAGGCAAATAATTTGGTCAATTTTAACTTATTATTTGAACAATTTCAGTTATTCTAGAAAGTGCAAGATTGCCAATACTACGAGCCAGGACGGTATGTTCTGTATTACACAAACATGCTGAATGATGTTAACATCTTACTCTTATCTTGCCCACCTGATTTACATAATGATCATTTGCGTAGTACCAGCTCATATCCTTCTTCTGACGAACGTAGGCTGTGTAGTGTCCAGATAGGGCATAACCAGAGTGCACTATGACAGCATACAAATTGTACTGGCTGTCACTCTGAAAGAAGAAACAATTACAGTTTGATCTTTCAGAACAGTTCACTCCAACTTTTCGTGATACAAAATAAAAGTTTATTAGATTAGATTCAACTGTGTCATTGAACAGTACAAGTACAGTACAACGAAATGCAGTTAGCATCTAACCAGAAGTGAAAATAAAGTGCAGAATAATTTATATATACACTTTAAAGTATTAAGTATATGTATAAACAAGTGGAATGTATAGGTGTGCAATTAATGCAAATGCATTACATATGGCAATTCCAAATGTGCAGTGGAAATTTTACCAATTTACAGAACATTTACAGGTATTAAGTATAATGTATGTACAAGTGAGATAAATAGTTGTGGCAATTCTTAATGGCATTCTGAATTTGCAATCGAGGCAAACTGAAGCAGTAGGGTAGCATGTGCAACTGAAATGCAAGGATACAGCAATGAGGTTCCCGAGGTAGACGTGTGTGTAACAATTGAACGTGCAAGTACAGTGGCAGTTCTAAATGTGCAATGACGCCAAGTTTAAGGAATAAGTTGGCATGTGCAAATGAAATACAGGAATAGCAGCGATGACACGTGAACTGAAAAATCTTATCAAACTGTGTAAGGCAGTGACAGAGTCCAGAAGTACAAAGGGTGGGCATAGTTAATGATGGGAAGTCACCGAGTTCAGCAGGGTTACAGCAGATGGAAAGAAACTGTTCCTGAGTCTGCTGGTGTGAGAACGGAGAGACCTGTACTGCCTGCCTGATGGGAGGAGGGCAAAAAGTTTGTGGCATGGGTGTGAAGGGTCCCTTGTGATCCCGCATGCCCTGTGCAGACACCGCTTGCGCTGGAGGTCTACAATGGCTGGGAGCTGGGTACCCGTGATGTGCTGGGCGGTTTTCACCACCCGTTGCAGGGCCTTCCGAAAGGCTGCAGAGCAACCACCAAATCACACTGCGGTGCAGTTAGTCAGAATGCTCTCGATTGTGCAGCGGTAGAAGTTCACAAGGATCTTGGAAGACAGACGGGCCTTCTTCAGCCTCCTCAAGAAGTACAGGCGCTGCCGTGCCTTTTTGACCAGGGCTGAGGTGTTGAGGGACCAAGAGAGGTCCTGGGTGATGTGGACACCCAGGAATTTGAAGCTGGACACGCGCTCCACCTCGATGAAAAATGGGGCGTGACTGCAGCCTTTAGATTTCCTGTAATCCACAATCAGCTTCTTGGTTTTCTTTGCATTGAGTGCCAGGTTGTTTTCAGCGCACCATTCCGCCGGGCACTTGACCTCCCTGTAGTCTGACTCGTCATTGTCACTGATCAGGCCTACCACCGTGGTGTCATCTGCGGAGTTGACGATGATGTTGGAGCTGTGTACAGGAACGCAGTCGTGGGTGAAGGAGTACAGGAGGAGGCTCAGCACGCAGCCTTGTGGAACACCAGTGTTCAGTATCAGGGTGGAGGAGGTGAAGTTGTCTAACCTGACAGACTGGGGTCTGTTGGTTAGGAAGTCTAAAGTCCAGTTACAGAGAGAAGGGCTGATCCCTAGGTCATAAAGTGAGTTGACCAGCATACAGGGGATGACCATCTTGAATGCTGAGCTAAAGTCTATTAACAGCATTCTCACATAGGTGTTGGTTTTGTTCAGGTGGGTCAGGGCAGAGTGTAAAGCTGTGCAGATGGCGTCCTCTGTAGACCTGTTCGACCGGTAAGCAAACTGGTAGGGATCCAGTTTTGGGGGAGGCAGGACTTGAGGTGGGCCAGAACCAGTCTTATGAAGCATTTCATGATCGTGGGGGAGAGCGCGACAGGTTGAAAGACATTCAGGCTAGACGCAGACAACTGCTTCAGCACCGGCACAATGGTTGCGGTCTTGAAGCACGTGGGGACCACCGCCTGGGGCAGTGACAGGTTGAAAATGTGAGTGAAGACCTCAGCCAGCTCCCTAGCATATGCTCTGAGCACACGCCTGGGGACGCCATCAGGATCAGCGGCCTCGCATGCATTCACCCTGCTCAGTGCAGACAACACATCTGCGCTGGATTGGTTGAGGGGGGGCGTCCGGGGGAGTTCAGCTTTAATGGCTGGCTCTTTGCTGTCCCTGTCGAAGCGAGAGTAGAACCCGTTTAACTCGTCGGTGATGGAGACGTCGCTGGCTGTGGGCGTGGGGTTATTTGGCCGGTAGTCTGTGATGGCTCGGATGCCCTGCCACATGCATCAAGGATCAGAGTTGTTGTTTAAGTGCTCCTCGACCCGCAGTTTGTGTTCATTTTTAGCTATCTTGATGCCCCTTTTCGGGTTGGCCCTGGATGAGCTTTAGGTCTCCGCATCACCGGATCTAAATGCAGCGTCACGTGCCTTTCGCAGTGGTCAGACCTCACTGTTCATCCAAGGCTTCTGGTTGGGGAAAGTCTTTATTAGTTTATGGGTGGTGACGTCGTTGGTGGAGGTGTTGATGTAATCCAGAACGGAGGAAGCATATGTTTTAATGTCTGTATGGGAGCCAAGGGTGGCTTGAGTGGCAAACAATCTCCAGTCTGTGTTGAAACTGGTGTTGTAGTAGTGAGTCTGACCCCTCTGGCCACACTTTGACTGACCTCACTGATGGTTTCACCCGTTTAATGAGGGGTAAATACATGGGGAGTAGGAACAATGAGAGGTGGTCAGACTGACTCAGTTGGGGGAGGGAAATGGCTTTGTTGGCCTCTGGAATTATTGTGTACACCTGGTCCAGTGTTTGTCTCCTCTGGTGGGGCAGATGACATTTTGATGGAATTTGGGAAAAACTGTTTTCAGATTTGAGTGACTGAAATCGCCTGCTACAGTAAAGGCACCATCCGGCTGGGCAGTTTGCTGTAGGCCCATTATGTAGGCCCATGTGTTAGTTTTAATATGCATAATGTTGTGTATTCCAAGAAACAGATGGTAAACATATGCCTACCTTGTGTACATAACTTTTTGATAGTGCCTCTGCTGTCAGAATGTCTGAAATGTTCAGGGTTTCTGGGAAAGTTACTTGGCAGTGTAGTTTCCTTGTAAAACCTCTGGAGTTACGGAATCTTCTCAGGTGAAGACATAGGACTGGTGGCAGGGAGATGAGTTTAAAGCCCTGCGTGAAAAGGGACAAAATTACGTAATTCAGTGAAAAGGAAAACCACAACAGAAAAAAATCATGCAACAACGTAGGTTGAGTTAGCAAAAAAGAACTAACATATTTGGATGGCTTTTTCTCTCCACACATCTCACAGTAGCATTCATCCATGCCCCTCAACTCCTGAAGCTCAAAAAAGAACCTTACACAGTCCTCCTGAAAAACAACTGAATATGTAAGACATAGAGACTCAATTAACCTTAAAGAAAACATCTTCACACAAATGGGTAATATAACATTCTGGTCCTTTGACCAATTAAAACAAAGGAATACTCACCAAAGAGTTTTGTGTCTCTCTTATGGTTAGAGGGAGGCAGAGAAAAAAGCTGGTCCCAGAGTAAATGTTTCTACATTCTGTACACTGGAGGTATGTCTCCACATCAACCTTATACAGGCACTGGATCTTTTGGGCCTAGAAATAGAGAACACAGAGAAAATCTCATCATCTGTCAAACCACAAATGACCGAATTATCCCGTCTTTAAATGACCTTTCGTCATCTCTCAAAAGATAAAATACAGTGTAATCATCTCTGAAAACATAGAGCTAGACTTCTATATATTGTTGGTGACCATGTTATATTTTAGTTGATTTAATACAATGCCATGTAAATATAGTGCATACCAAAGTCTTGTCACGCATCTGTTGTTGGATGAAGTTTAGAATAGAGAGGAATACCTCAACTGCATCCTGCTGAATATAGACTGAGAAACACTTGTATCTCCGTGAAAGTTGAAAACAATATTATACTTCATATAACATACAAATCTTTTAAAGATGTATTTTCTGGCATGTTACGCTTTATTGGATAGAGACAGTTTGGAAGGGCAAAGGAACATGGATTTACACCCATGCTGCAGTGGGATATGTGCACCACTGTCAACCACCATAAGTCATTTCATTTAATATAGGTTTTCTGGGTGAGGAACCATCGAAAAATCAGGTTGAAAAAATGAAAATTCTCCTTTGTTATACAGTACCGGTCCAAAGTTTGGAAACACCTAGTCATTCAAAGCTATTTCTTTATTTCTACTATTTTACACATTGGTGACTACCTCAGGAAGCTGGTTGAGAGAATGCAAAGAGTGTGCAAAGCTGTCATTAAGGCAAAAGTTGTCAACTTTGAAGAATCTAAAACACAGATTATTTTGATTTATCTGGTAATAGACACTGACTAGCAAACACACACACACACACACACACACACACACACACACACACACACACACACACACACACACACACACAAATGTGCATTGTACAAGTACTGTAGTAGTCATAGTTTTTTCAGTGTAAACCCATAGCCCTGTACATACTGCACTGTTATTATTGTCTGTTCCTTCAAGTAAAGTTAAAGTTCACAATTCCCTGAATTCCTACTATTGAGTTGTGACTGATGCTCAGAAGCAAACACATCCAAACAAATCTAACAACCTAAGAAAAAAAATGTATTTTAGCTATGTACTACTTTGACCAAAGGCATTGTAAAAACAAAAGTACATACGGCTGATGTGATGTCTGTTCAAGCAGTGCAGGAAGTCCTGATGATGAGTTACATATTGGTCACTCTGCATGGCCACTAAAATCTTTCTCAGCTGCAGAGGGACACTTCTATTTTCCTTGTCAACTGGATTCCACCTAAGAACATAACGTTCCCAGCACTCAATGTGTTTCCAGAAGCAGCCTGTTGGCTCACTAATGTCTTAATGTTGCATATTGATTACTAGTAGCAAAGGACTGTAACCAGCCATCTGGCTTACCTGTCTAGTAGTTCTACCATTTCCCAGGTAGCGGAGAAGGACTGCAGCAGTGCATTCACACAGCAAGACAGGCCATAATTGCTTAATCCATTCAGGCCTATGGGCAGTTACGGTGCGCTTTCATCAACAATTCATTATACTTGAATCAGATTTTGACAGACATTTTTTAACAGAACTCGAAGTTGACCCATTTCGCAAAAGCTCCATAACTAAATAGAAAATATGTTTGTATTTGTTCTTTTAGGCCATAGATGGTCTGATCACATTATTTGGTCAATATGTAGAAATACAGAGTGTTAAGGGTTTTATTAACTTTCTCTCACTGTATAGTAGAGTAATATTGCTTAGGATTCTGTAGCGGCCAGTGTTGTTACAGATTGGGTATTAAATACGTCAGGTAAACAGATTAAAATAACGAGCCCATTGTCTTATTTCACGTAGACTTACCTTGTGTCCCACTCCCGACACGCGAACTCGACCGGCTGCACCTTGACAAATCGCTTCCTGCCATCAGTGCTCTCCTGTTAGTACATCAATACTGATTTAAGAAGTCCTGTGAGTGAAACACAATCAGCAACAACACAGGCTACATTGGGTGCATTCTTGTGTAGACTATATTATTAAGTGAATCCCAAACACACGCTGCATATAACGTATGGATTTCAAGCAAATCCACTTCACTTCATCGATTTCATTGAATATCCACAGGCTACCGAAACCTGACACGAATGACTTTATGGCAACTTCAACTTCACTTTCACTTTCGATTTCTGTCAAGCCTTAGGTAAAAATAAAACTAAGTAAGAAACTAAGACGCAAATATTTAGTAGGCTGAATGTATCTTTATGCTTCTGCACAGCAGAAATGTTGATATTTTAAAATTTTCCCTGTCCTCAAATGAATTTGGTCTGTCCCCACCAAACGCAGTGATTGGCAAAATAGGAAAATCAATCACCTAGAATAAATGTAGGGCCGGGTCGAACTACACATGAAACATTCTCAGACATTCAGATGACTTGATGTTTTGTACACAATTTGACTTTTAGATAAATATTGTTGGATTTTGTTTTACCTGTGGTTCGAAAATGCATATTCCTTTTTTGTAGAATATTGACTAGTCATAAAAAATCTTTTTGGGGAAATATATTTGAATAACCCCTCTTCCTTTCAGTGAAGTACTTGGGTAGAATGTTTGTGTCAACCAATGAAACTAAGACTTGTGACTCCAGGTACATTAGGCCTACCTAGTTTTAAACAAAAGTGAATTACATTTCGCTAGGCCTCGGCATAAACACGTGTATCATCTACAGACTTTACTTACTAGTGATGGCAATTAGAGGCTTCATTAGCGTTATTTTAGCAGCAGGATATTATGCTGGCAGCACTCAGATTTTCTTTATCACAATAAAAGCCATCATTGAAATATATAAGGCAATATAGTTAAAAATCTAGTCTGTGAAAAACAACAGACAAAAATAACATTGGAACGCACATTAAACATAAAATGTACAGACTAGATTGTTAACTATATTACCTTAGATATTTCAATGATGGCTTTTATTTTGAAAAAGAACATTTGAGTCAGAACTGCTAGCGTAATATCCTGCTGATAGAAGAACGGTAATGAAGCCTCGAATGGCCATCACTACTACTTACCATCCGGGGGTTTGACTTTGCTCCTTGCTATCAACAACGGTTTTTACTAAGTTGCGCCACTGTCTTCAATCATCCATCTTTGTTCCATAAAATTTCATGACGTCATCTGCACTCAATAGTTTGAAAATTCTGGTAACTGTTTTCTTAGTTGCACTACCTTCTTGATAGCCCATCATGGGAGTTTTTATTTCATAGCCCTAATGGGAGGATTAAAAAAACTATTATTCACAAAAGTCCCGGATCTTTAACTAAACAGCTGCAGTTAAGTACAACCAAAAGTCTTTTCATCTCCCTGGATCTAAGATAGAATGTACATCTGTAAATAGGTACCTAATAGGTGTGTTCTGTGAATTATTGTATTTTGGATATTCTCATATCCCATCATATTACATGCCCCCCCCATCCATTTAATACAAATGTCTGTCAGCTTTAAGTCAACTTTGTGTATTCTGGCCTTATAGGTTTTCTTGCAGCACCATTACAACAAGTAACGTTTCGGATATGTGTAAATGTACACATCAAGTGAATAAATGTGATTCTGCCACAGAAACGTTTGCATAACATTTTTGCGTTACTCCAGGCACGAAACGTTTCACAGAATTTGGAAATTAACAGATTTATTTATGTAGCTTCCAAATATTTCTTATATAATGATAGAAGAGTACTGTTTTATATAAGAACTCACATTTGTAGGATCATTTTTGTAAGTCAGTTTAAACAACATTTTAAAACTTGGGTTCATTTAATTCTTGAAATGAAATATTTTCGAGTACGCATTTTTGAGTGTGCACAGAGTTTACTAAAGTGTTTCTGAAAATGTCTCAAAATATGCACAAAATTAACAAATCCCCTACTTGATGAACATTAAACAGATGCACATGAACAGAAACTGTAAATGTACAATATCAAATTCATAAAGCTTAGACAGACCTCAACAGCAACACATTATGAGGTACCAAGTAGCAATTCTACATTAGAGCTATGCAGTTATATAAAGTCAAGAGTGCAATAAAAGTGATCTTAGTAAAGTCCATTCCAAGATTGGCTTTTTTTAAAGACATAGTGGTCAATATATCTAAAAGTCTGCCTCAACTTATGACACAGGAGTTGTCAGGTTTAGGTGCTGGGGTAGGTGCTGGTTTATGCCAAAGTGCTGGTGTTGGCCTAGGTGCTGGTGTTGGCCTAGGTGCTGGTGCAGGTCTAGGTGCTGGAGCTGATGCAGCCGCTGTGTGGCTGGTAGAATAGTGTGACTGGTAGGCTTGCACCCATGAGACGTCTTCACTATAATGGATAAGGTACTCTGGGTACACCTGGTGCTTCTCAAATACCACAAAGATGGAGGGGTTGCTGACGTCATCCACACAGCTGTCGTAGAAGATGGTATCCCCTCCATCTTTTGAGGGGGGCCGGAGGTAACTGGAGTGTCCTTTGGTGTAATCTCCAACCAACACACGGCAGACAAACATGGACCTCCTATCTGATTGGCCAGTGTAGCTGTGGGAGTACTTGGCATCCCTGGCAAAATAACTACCTGAAATTGATGTTAGAGGGATTAAGGAGAGTTCAGTTACGTACAGTTGTAATAGAAGTGGAAAAAGTAAGTACAACCACTGGAAATGTGTTCTTTTAAAAGAAAAAAATACATATCTGGACACGATAGGTTTGAGCTTTTGGACCACATGTTTTCAATTGCTTTCTAGTCCTAAGACTGAGATGACCATTGTAAAACATTTTTGGGATCATTGAATGGTCCATCCACACTCATCTCTGTAGTGCTCTTTCAGCAAAAAACTCTGTAACAACGTTCCTGTCCAATAAAGTACAAAATGCCTTGAAAAAAAAATTCTTAAAGGTATCAGTCTTCTGAACCCCTAACCATTTTATTTTTCAGCAAGATAATTTCACTATTTTGATGCTAAAGACACAATAGAATGTCTTACGAAAGAGGTATCAAGTACTGTATACCTGAGTGGTCCAGTCTCAATCCAGACTTAAACTGGTTTCCAAGATACTGTTTGAATACAGTTGTGCATCAATACATTGCAGTGCCATCAATGATTTCTAACTAAATTGACTCATTGAAATATATAAGTACATGTACGTGTTGCCCTAACACCTGTGCAAAGTTATGTAGTACATTGCTGAACAGGACAACCGCCGTAATGGCAGCCAACGGTTCTTCTACCAAGTATTAACTGAGATGGGAACACATACACAGTCAAGACATGTTATCATTCTTATATTGCTACGGCAGCCTCTCTTTTTGGAAACATGGATCAGGTTGAGCAGAACTTTAAAAAAAGAAAATGTAAGGATCATCTTTGAGGTGATTGTATAAAAAACATCAATAATGATTTGTAATAGGAAAATATATAAAATCAACAAAATCTCACACAAAATCAATAATTTGAATAATAGCATGAGACAGCTCACCTTTCCCATAGGCTGTTCCGTTAAGACCACAGATCCGCCAGTCAAAGTTGTTAAGGCATATGGCATCGAGGTATTTGGAGTCAGTGCCGTGAAAAAGCTGTTTCTCTATCACATTCTGTCCTCTGCTGTTCTTCTTCATGAGATCCGTTTGCCTAGCAATCACAAAAATAAAATGGACAACAGCGCAGGCCTGAGTTCAAATATTATTTGAAGTATTTAAATAATGTTTCAATATATATCAAATTAGTATTTACTTAAAATGCACAGCTCGTTCTATCTGTTCTCTCAGATGCTGTATTTGGTTGAGGCATGGGGACTGTGGACACCACAAAGGGCTCAGTGGACCAGGATTTGTCTGACCAGGCAATATTTTCCACACCTCAATTGTCCAGTGTTAGCTTCTCCTTGTTTTTAGCTGATATGAATGGAACCTGTTATTGTGATCTGTTGCAATACCCCACAGACAGTACAAGTGATGAGTGGAAAGGCATTTCCTGGACAACCTGCCCCCTCAACCGCATCCATTCCTCGTGTCTTCAGACCAACACTGGAGGTGTTCTCCCATTCCTAACTTCTGTCATCAATGAGTCCCGGATCTCTGGCTCTGTCCCCTCTGACTTCAAGATGGCCAGGGATGCACCCTTCCTCTAGAAGCCAGCACTTGACACCGCTGACACCAAAATTGACAGACCAGTATCCTTTTTATCTTAACGGTCCAAAACATTTGAGCATGTTATCGCTAACCTTCTCTCCTGATACCTCTCTATCAATCTAACCAGTCAGGTTTTATGAAGGGTCACTCAACCGAGACTACTATCCCCTGTGTCAGTCTCTTTACACTGCCCAAGCTAACTGCCTCGTCTCTTATCTCATCCAAACCTGAAATCCAGATATAAGCTCTTCGTTCTGTCCTGGTACAATAATGATGGATCCCACTTCTCCCTGAAGCTTGCTAACCGGGGCTGGGTTTGAACAACCGTGTTGTCATGTCTTTGTTGTTACTGTCCTCACCTGTGTTTCTTCTCCCGTCCCTTTTTAAATTCCCCCTCCTCCCTCATGTACCCTGTTGGTCATTGTTTTGCATTCTGTTCCTTTTTGTAACATTATTCTGTTTGGTTTTTCTGTTTTAGTTTTGTTACATTTTAGATGTCTTTATTCAAAGTTGCCGTTCTCCCTGCGTCTGTGTCCTGCCTCTTACCTGCAACGTTACGCATTTAATTAATGTCAATATTTTTTCATGTTCCGTGAGAGGTTCACTATAGCTAGTTCATGTTTTCATGAATTCAAAGTGTTATTATCAAGTGTATTTTTCTTTGTTAGATTATATATGGGACAGAAAGTTAAGAGAGAATGTTTGTTCAATGTGCAATTATTGTGGGAGCAGGACAGAAGCATGTATTGTGTATTCTATACCAATCAATAAGTGAAGTAATTATTAGCTGAAATTGTATGAAATCTTAAAGAACATACCACTGAAAAACTTCCCAAAGTGCTTTGTTCTGAATCCGTTCGATTTGGTGGATCTTGAAGCCCCTCATAGTGTTACAGAAAAGCCGTTTAATTTCCATAAACTCCAATGACACGGATGGAAGGTTGACTTTCTGATAGAGATGAGAGACAGAGGAACATAGTCATTATACAACCAAAGCCTAACTTTTTGTATTTTTATGTTTACAGGGACAGTGCACATTAATCAACATTTCAGTGAAAGTGATGGTCTTAGCCAGCCGGGCAGGTTATTAAGAACAATTACAATAACAATTCAGACAAACAGCGAGTACATGCTGAGCAATATAGGACAAGCAACATGTAGCATGCAGACAGAGCAATTGCACAACAAGCAACAAAACACATAAAAACAACAGTGTTCACACACCTCTCGAGCTACTGACAACATGGAAAGCAGCAATACACAGCTAGGGATTATGTTCACAAGTCAGACTGGCCTTAATGTCAGGTTCGTTGTGAAGGTGTGATAGGTGGTGCAGTTGTGTGTGTCTGATAGCAGTGTGTTCCAGACATGGGAAACTCTAACAGAGACAGCAGATTGACTAAAGGTGTGTTTCCTTAATGGAACTATACAGTCACCTCTCAAGACAGACCTTGTGGATCTGCTGCCATGGGTTTGGGTTTTCTGATTAACAAAAGAACTGAATGGAGAGGAAGCCAGGCCATTTAGGGTCTTGGCTAAGACATATGTCAGTGTATTGCACAAGATTTCCCCAACTCAGTTTTGCTACATCTACAGTCAAAGTATTTTGTATACAGTATCTCACAAAAGTGAGTACACCCCTCACATTTTTGTAAATATTTGATTATATCTTTTCATGTGACAACACTGAAGAAATGACACTTTGCTACAATGTAAAGTAGTGAGTGTACAGCTTGGATAACAGTGTAAATTTGCTGTCCCCTCAAAATAACTCAAGACACAGCCATTAATGTCTAAACCGCTGGCAACAAAAGTGAGTACACCCCTAAGTGAAAATGTCCAAATTGGGCCCAAAGTGTCAATATTTTGTGTGGCCACCATTATTTTCCAGATCTGCCTTAACCCTCTTGGGCATGGAGTTCACCAGAGCTTCACAGGTTGCCACTGGAGTCCTCTTCCACTCCTCCATGACGACATCATGGAGCTGGTGGATGTTAGAGAACTTGCGCTCCTCCACCTTCCGTTTGAGGATGCCCCACAGATGCTCAATAGGGTTTAGGTCTGTAGATATGCTTGGCCAGTCCAACACCTTTACCCTCAGCTTCTTTAGCAAGGCAGTGGTCGTCTTGGAGGTGTGTTTGGGGTCGTTATCATGTTGGAATACTGCCCTGCGGCCCAGTCTCCGAAGGGAGGGGATCACGCTCTGCTTCAGTATGTCACAGTACATGCTGGCATTCATGGTTCCCTCAATAAACTGTAGCTCCCCAGTGCCGGCAGCACTCATGCAGGCCCAGACCATGACACTCATACCACCATGCATGACTGTAGGCAAGACACATTTGTCTTTGTACTCCTCACCTGGTTGCCGCCACACGGTTGACACCATCTGAACCAAATAAGTTCATCTTGGTCTCATCAGACCACAGGACATGGTTCCAGTAATCCATGTCCTTTGTCCGCTTGTCTTCAGCAAACTGTTTGCGGGCTTTCTTGTGCATCATCTTTAGAAGAGGCTTCCTTCTGGGACGACAGCCATGCAGACCAGTTTGATGCAGTGTGCGGCGCATGGTCTGAGCACTGACAGGCTGAACCCCCACCCCTTCAACCTCTGCAGCAATGCTGGCAGCTCTCATACGTCTATTTCCCAAAGACAACCTCTGAATATGACACTGAGCACGTGCACTCAACTTCTTTGGTCGACCATGGCGAGGCCTGTTCTGAGTGGAACCTGTCCTGTCAAGCCGCTGTAAGGTCTTGGCCACCGTGCTGCAGCTCAGTTTCAGGGTCTTGGCCATCTTTATGTAGAGCAACAACTCTTTTTTTTCCAGATCCTCAGAGAGTTCTTTGCCATGAGGTGCCATGTTGAACTTCCAGTGACCAGTATGAGGGAGTGTGAGAGCGATAACCCCAAATTTAACACACCTGCTCCCCATTCACTCCTGAGACCTTGTAACACTAACAAGTCACATGACACCGGGGAGGAAAATTGCTAATTGGGCCCAATTTGGAGATTTTCACTTAGGGGTGCACTCACTTTTGTTGCCAGCGGTTTAGACATTAATGGCTGTGTGTTGTGTTATTTTGAGGGGACAGCAAATTTACACTGTTATACAAGCTGTACACTCACTACTTTACATTGTAGCAAAGTGTCATTTCTTCAGTATTGTCACATGAAAAGATATAATCAAATATTTGCAAAAATGTGAGGGGTGTACTCACTTGTGAGATACTGTAAATCGGAAATTAGCTAAGTTGAATTTAGTTATTTGAGTTACCTCTTTCACCTGCTTTTTAAAAGAAAGTTTGGAATCAAGTATGATGCCAAGGTACTTAAAATCAGGCACCACCTGGAGCTTCTACCCTGACACATAGACATCTGGCTCTGTAGCATCAGTTGCCCTCTTTGTGAAGAACATACAGACTGTTTTTTTCACATTGAGATGCAAATATGAATCACCACTTTGTAACGTGGACCATCACAGTAGTGAGTTCTTGTGCAGCAATTTAGTTGCAGATTAGAGTCTCCCCCCAGGAAACAAAATAAACAAATAGACAAATAATATTTCTGTAATACCTTGTACCCTGTTTCAGGAATCTGTGCCTTGTCCCAGCGTTCTGGTAAAGCTCGGAAATTTTGGCGAGTGTAGGGTGCCTTTTTGCTAAAATTTAAACAACAATTAAAAAAACATTTGGTAGTCGAGTACACAAATCATTTTTTTACAGTCAGTCCTTTTCTACAGACTTATTAAAATGTAAGAGTACACTAACAGCCTAGTCGTGGAACAAACTGTGCTCAGGAGTAATTTCAAAAGCAAGCTGATCTATATGAAAACATGAACATATTCCTATCACCTGGTTTTGATAGTTCGTGCATCACTTGAAGACACAAACACAGGCCGTCTTCTGACAACCTTCTTGGTGCCGTACTGCTTGTTTGTTTGAATCATATCTGAAATGGAGCAAAGCTGTTGTAACTCTAGAGTTTGTTGTAATACATAACTGGAAAAAGCTTTGGGTTTCAGGTGACTTTTGACAAGGAACCTTGGAGCTGTCATTATAATTGTACATCTACTGACTTAAGTAGCTAAGAATTCATAAATCATCAGACATAATTGTCTTCTCCAAACTTGCTCAGCTGTGTTTGTGTGTATTTGTAAAATGCAACAGTGATGAAAAGACTGTCAAGTGTAGGGGCTTCAAACAAACTCCACAGCTACAGTATTGTAGTATACAGTGCCGGCCCTAGCCTTTTGGGGGCCCTAAGCAAAATTTGTTTTGGGGTCCCCCTGTCCCCTAGTGGTCCGGGGCTCAATAGCAGTCTGGGGCCCCCTGGCAGTTGGGGGCCCTAAGTGGCCGCTCATGTAGCTTATGCCTAGGACTGGCCCTGGTAGTATAGAAAAAAGACACTCATATATTACTAGCCAAAATATATTTTCCCAAATACTCCATTAAACACATAATGATTCATTGTGCTGTGTAATGTTTCTTAGAATATAAATGTATTACCGATAAGTGGTATCAGTAATACATGTCTGCATATGTCGTTTGATATACACTAGAGATGCTATGATTGCATGGTTACACAGATGAGACCTCTTTCTGTCTTTTTATCCAAAGGAAAATGTACTTTTACTGCAGCAAAACTATATTCACCTAATTAGATACAGAATTATGTTGTATTTAATGAAGCTAGTTTGGTCTACCTGGTTTTAAGGCCGCATGTGATATTTCTTGGATATGTGTTCACCTGGGAAACTAATTTTGTAGTTCTGAGATCCCGCGTTGAACTCCACTACTGCCTTGTTATCTTCCTGGAATCTCTGTTCAAGGTCTTCACTGGTGACAGTGGCTGATCTGTGTCCACCATTCTTGATGACAAGACAAATTATTAACCTGTTTTAGATATGAGGACTGACTGGAATTTTTTATATTTCACCATAACCACTTCAAAATTATTTCCTGGATAATCAGCACACCAAATTGGTACATTATATAACAAAACTAATTCTTAAAATATCATACAAATTACACAGACATGACTGGCCACAACATATCACACAAAATGAGTGATGTACTATACAATTGGGAGTATGTAGTACCCTAAAAAGTGAACCTGTTTTGGCTCATGAGCACCCCTTGTACAGCTACTTACAGAAATTACAGAGCAACTCCGGAGTGCATTTTTAATACTATTTGTTGTCACTTACGGCTGATGCATATGGAATCCACATTCCATACTCGTCCTCCCAAAACCAGATCCACTCTGTGGTTAGGATAAAGGTAGGCTGAAGCACAGAGGAGACCGTGGATAGACGTCGGACTTTGTTTAAGCTGCAGGTCATTGTATCGAAACACACAGGCTGGACACCCCGACTACAGAGAATGAAAAAAAATCATTACCAATCCCAGGTGGCAAACTGTATATTACGCTTACGAGAAGCGCAAGGCATTAAAGGGACATTTCATTTTAAGGGAAATTACTTTTTACTTACGTGTCTCTAATCACTTATTTACGTGTCCATTAATATGGTATTAACACGTTATATGTGTCAACAAAATTGTGAATTCCTCACGTAATACAAACATTTATGTTTTGTTTCTGTCTTTCACTGGTAAAAACTGGCCATCTAAACTTTTTGGTTTGTGTCCAGAATCCATAGCAATGTCTAGCTCTGCTTGTAATGAGGATTGTGGAATCAACAGAAGCTGTGATTGTTTCTCAATCAAGAATCTCCCGATAATCTCTAAAAACTAGCAGAACAACCAGATCTACTCTACCTGACCCTTGCGTGATTAAGCAATTGCAACATCATTGACAAGAAAACTGCTACAAATAATGACTCTGTTCATTTTTAGATCAGACAGCAGGCAAAAACAATAAATGATGTAAAAAAATAAAGTCATGGTGCATCAATACCTAAGTCTGGAATAGCTACATCACTCATAATTATGTAGCAGGGACACTGAAAAAACACCCCTAACAGTATGTCATGGAGGATCTTCTCTTTAATTCCTAGTATTAGCAGCCATTAATAAAAATAAATTAAATCTTTAATAAAGAGCACACCTGTATGTCTTTGCAGGGTTGCAGTAGTCCTTCTCAATCTCCTCGTTGTCTTTAAGAGCTATCCAGATTTGTCCCACCCTCTCTTCCCATTGGTAGGGCATGGTACAGTGGACTTTAAAGCACTTATCTAATGTAAGAATAAAGAAGATGATAAAGTGTTTAAGTGTTATGTTTTAGATAACTATTGATTGTTTAAAATGGTATGCTTTCCAAAAAAGCTTTCTTACCACCATGTTTGCAACTGCCCTTGATGAAGTACATACATATCTCTGTTTTTTCTGAAAAAGAGAAACCAAAATGTATTTTACCATGCAAATAAGAACAGCATTCTAATAGCTTGAGTATGTGTGTATGTGTTTAATATTTATATCATTGGATCTTTAGCACCAGCTTATAACCATGTACTTACACAGCTGAGCATCTGAAATGGGGATTTTCACAGGCAGACTAATTTTCACTTTTGTGGCTTACAGATTTTCCTCCCATCAATTTTTTTATATTTTGATGTTAGAGAAAATAAGTTGCTAATAAGGCGATGGATGACTGAATGCATTATGAGAATGTGTGCCAGCTCATATCATATAAAGATCTTATACTGCAGAATGTCTCTGAAACACATTTTTTATTTTTCCACTATACACTGAATCCACAGGGGCTAAATATTGAAATATTGTCTATTTTTGATGTAGCTTTGTCCGACCAATTTTGTACAGAGTTAAAAAAATGTTATCTTTTCACCGAAAAGCAGATCATTTTAATTAATTTTTTATTTTAATTTGCCTTTTCTACCATCCTCCTGGGATGGCCTGGTAAACAACATTTTCACAGGACTAAGCACAACAATTGATGCTGTGGCTCCATTGAAAATAAGGGTAATTAAATAACAGAAACCTCCTTGGAGGAATGAAGAAACAAATACTTTTAAAAAGAAACTATAGAAAGGCTGAACGGACATGGAGAAAGTCTAAACTACAAGTCCACCTAGATATTTTGAAAGAAAACATCTCTATATATAATAATGCAATTAAGAAAGCTAGAAAAGATAATTCCTCCAGATTAATCTCTGATTATCATAATAATGCAAGGGTTCTTTTTTCTACAACTGACAGTCTTGTACATCCAGTGCCTCCAATCCGGTGCCTCCACTCCTGACCTGACATCCATCTCTAAATGTGAGGAGTTTGCTAGCTATTTCAATGGAAAGATATCGTCAATCCAGTGAGCCATCATCTTAAGCAGAATACCAGATAAGGCTGACATTCTATCTCTAGTTTCTCTGATAGGACTCCTTTGTCCTAGTTGACATAGAGACGCTAGATAAGGTGGTATCAAACCTCAAGTCATCTACCTGTTCTCTTGATCCTATGACCACATCCTCATCTTTAAAAAAAAAAAAGAACAGCATAGATGAGGACATACTAACAATTATCAACTATTCTCTTTTTACTGGCACTTTTCTTACTGCTCTTAAAACTGACTTAGTAAAATCGCTAACCCTGATGCGTTAAGCAACTACAGACCAGACTCTAACCTACCTTTTTTAAGTAAAGTTCTGGAGAAGCTTGTTGTAATACAGTTGAATGATCATCTGAATGCCTGTTCTACGCTTGAAAGATTCCAGTCTGTTTTCCGCACACAATATAGTACAGACACAACACTCCGGTTGTAAACAACCTCAGGATAAACATGGACAGTAAAAAGATGTCTATCCTCGTACTACTGGACCTAAGTGCTGCCTGTGACACCACAGATCACAAAATTCTTCTAGATAGGCTTCAAAATGGGGTTGGACTATCTGGTTTGGTTTTAAAATGGTTTAAGACGTACCTCACTGGCAGAATATTTTTTGTTGCCCTTGGAGACCACAAATCAGAGACAATTAAGATTACATGTGGAGTTCCGCAAGGTTCGATTTTGGGTCCTATACTGTTCAACCTTCCACTTGGTACCATAATTAGAAAGCATGGTATTCATTTTCACAGCTATGCTGATGACACACAACTTTACATGTCTGTGTTCCCTGATGACTTCAGCCCCATTGACACGTTGATTAAATGCATCAAAGACATTAACTTATACAGTGGATATAAAATGTCTGCACACCCCTGTTAAAATGCCAGGTTCTTGTGATGTAAAAGAATGAGACAAAGATAAATCATGTCAGAACTTTTTCCACCTTTAATGTGACCTATAACGTGAACAATTCAATTGAAAAACAAACTAAAATCTTTGAGGGGGAAAAATAAAAAACTCACAATAACCTGGTTGCATAAGTGTGCACACCCTTAAACTAATACTTTGTTGAAGCACCTTTTCATTTTATTACAGCACTCAGTCTTTTTGGGTAGGAGTCTATTAGCATGGCACATCTTGACGTGGCAATATTTGCCCACTCTTCTTTGCAAAAGCACTCCAAATATGTCAGATTGCAAGGACATCTCCTGTGCACAGCCCTCTTCAGATAACCCCACAGAGGTTCAATTGGAATCAGGTCTGGGCTCTGGCTGGGCTATTCCAAAACGTTAATCTTCTTTTCTGGTGAAGCCATGCTTTTGTGGATTTGGATGTGTGCTTTGGGTTGTTGTCGTGCTGAAAGGTGAACTTCCTCTTCATCTTCAGCTTTCTAACGGACGCCTGAAGGTTTTGTGCCAAAATTGCCTGGTATTTGGAACTGTTCATAATTCCCTCCACCCTGACTAAGGCCCCGGTTCCAGCTGAAGAAAAACAGCCCCAAAGCATGATGTTGCCACCACCATGCATCACTGTGGGTATGGTGTTCTTTGGGTGATGTGCAGTGTTGTTTTTGCGCCAAACATACCTTTTGGAATTATGGCCAAAAAGTTCAACCTTGGTTTCATCAGACCATAACACATTTTCCCACATGCTTTTGGGGGACTTGATGTTTGTTTTTGCAAACTTCAGCCGGGCTTGGATGTTTTTCTTTGTAAGAAAAGGCTT